>BQNB010004334.1:63726-79965 GCA_026074375.1 Tanacetum coccineum | reverse complement strand
AAGGAAGTACAATAGGGTTTTGAGGCCCTAAAATCATCCCTAACAGCTGCTAAACGAACTAGGGTTCGTTCCTTTCTTTTACTCTAAAGTTACACACTTAAAAACCTAAAAACGGATTTGTATATATAGGAAAATCGCTGTGACGGTGTCGCATTTTAATCGTGACCCCGTTATGAGTAGAATATTCTAGATCTTGGGCTGGGTCGTGCGAGCTGACGCTGTCGTGAACTGTTGTGACCGCGTCATGGTAGGAATTATGATGGAGTCACGTATATTTTGTGACGCCGTCTCTAGCCTCTGAGTAGAAATTCTTGAGAGATGTTGATGTAGGTTCGTAGTCTTGTCCGTTTCTTCTCCAAATGAGCCCAAGTCATGTACATTTCCTCCAAATGCCTTCCAAATGCTAAATACCTGAAAGGAACGATTAAGTGCCTACTTTGGGCATAAATGCATGATTTAGAGGGTTAAACGACCCCGAAAAACTATATAAAATGACACCTCATCAAATACCCCTACACTTGGGATTTGCTTGTCCTCAAGCAAATAGGCTTTTCTACTTAGAAAATAACAATATGAGGGTCATTTTACCTACTCTTTAAAGTTTTTCAACCTCGTAATTAACAGCACGGAAAGTATATACTAGCACCTCACATAAGTGTTTGGGATTCTCTCTTTCACTCGGATGTATAATAAATTATAACAAAAGGGGGAAACAGAAAATTAACACTCATTACCAGTCATAGCATATAAATTACCGTAGGCTTGGTAAAGGATCATACCTCCACCGCTAGGCGTAAGCATTATTCATTACTATCTAAGAGGTCTTTTAAAGGGTTGTAGGGTGTAGGTGTAAGATAACATACAATGGAAACGAAAACGGATGGGATAAATTTAGGTGGCTTTGGGTGAATTTGGAGTGGAAGGGTTAGCTAATTATTTACACGAATACACGCTGGTTTGGTTGCTAAGCCAAGACTCGGACGAAGATATACAAACTCTACACAACTCTACATCAATCTCTTTTTTTTTCTTTTCTATATTTTTTAAATAACATAATACATCATAACATGAGGTTTATAAAATGTACCCCTACACTTGAGCTTTTTCATGCTTGATATTTACTATCTAAATAATGACCTGATTTGAGGTGGATCAAAATAACATGGAGATCATCTAACAAATATATGAGGGTATTAACTTAACTTTTCTTCCCCATTCTTCTACGAAATAAATACTACCATAAATCCCAATCGTCCCAAAACAGTATTTACAAGGATAAGGACTTAGCAACCGTGTACTTAAATAATTAACTTGGGTTAAACACAATAATGTACTAAAAGCGAGTACATAGAAGGTGGGCTAAGGCGATTTGGGTGTAACGATTGGTTTAAGGGTGACAATGCTCTTCATTAATAGTCCGGCTTAACCAGAAAATTACGAGATCCGTAAAAAAGGATAGGCTCAGAGGGTTGTACTAGGGATATCTTGCACTAAAAATGAGTGCATGGCAAGGGTGTGGGATAGTTATATGATCGGTGTGACCATCATAACAATTACAAGTTTAAAACATAGGTTAATCCTAGTGCCTCTTGTCAATCAAATTCTAATACTTACTATGCGGTCTCAAAATGCGTCACAAAAACAAGTTCTAGAATTTAATATACTATTGGTACACTCACATAATCCTAAAGTAACCGATACCAATGTTCCACAACTTAGCACTAAAAGGGAGTGCTTGCAGGTACAGGAGCTATATAGGATTTATTTCATCTCTTATCATATGATTTTGTCTATAAATTAACCTTAATGCGGTTAGTAAATGATAATCAAGCACAAGTTCTGAAGCTACTAAATTACCGGCTCACTCAAATATAATTTTCAACTAATACCACTGTTTTAGAAAAGGCGACAAATTACAAATACACAACCGTAACGACGGATGAGACACTTGCAATTGCATTCAAACCTTAACTTGCACAGGCTAAAGGCATTAATTATCTTAGGTACCAAAGGCGGGTACCTGAATATATTCTAAGGCTAATAATTCTCACAATTTAGTGGACTGGGTTGTGCTAGTTATAGAGTCGATCCGGGTGACTTTTGCCTTAATAAGACATTTTTTTATTTTGAAAAGCATATATTATAAGATTTCGTTAAAAATAATCATTGAAAAATTTTTGGTAGGGAAAACATAGAGGGATATGATTAATTTTTCCTATTTGGCTCCCCTTCACACTTAACTTGAACATTGCCCCTAATGTGATAACTGATAAACTAGAAAATAGGGAAAATTAAAGGAAAACTGTACTTCCTAGGGCATAAACATATATAGCCGCGAGAGAGCTATCTTTGAGCATACTTTATAATTTTCCATATTTGACTTATATTACCTGCATAAAAGTAAGCACACAAAAAGAAAATATTTTTAGGTTTTTTTAAAAAAAATAAATAAAGGATATGAATTAGAGTTATAGGAGGAGGGACTTCCTCCATAACTTAAGTAAAACACGGGTTGCCATCCCGAAAGCGATTAATTTTCCAGTATAGCGTTAGCTAGACTCCTGCTTCTGGAGTTCATTCTTTCAGAAAGAAGGGAGTGAATGCTTCCCTTAGGTCATTATATTCTTCTTCTTCATGATATAACTTGAGTTGATGGCCATTAACAATAAATGTTTTTCCATCTTTTCCATATAGTTCAACATATCTGGATGGATATTGGTGTTTCACTACGTATGGTCCTAGCCAGCGAGATCTAAGTTTCAGTTGTTTGAATTTGTACTTTGAGTGAAAAAGTAATACTTTGTTTTCGTGTTTGAATTCTTTTCTCATTTTGAGTTTCCTATTGTGCCAGACTTTGGTTCTTGCTTTGTACAGACGAGAGTTTTCATAGGCTTGATGTCTGAGTTCGTCTAACTCTTGTAATTGAAACATTCATTTTTCACCAGCAGCGATGAGATCTGGGTTACAGTTCTTCAGGGCCCAATATGCATGGTGTCTGATTTTAAATGGTAGGTGACAATTCTTTCCATATATGAGTTTGTACGGTGTTGTACCTGTTGGTGTTTTGTAAGCTGTACGAAAATCCCACATAGTGTCATCAAGTTTTCTTGACAAGATAGCAGGATTGTCTTTATAGTCTTTTTAAGAATTCTTTTAGGAGCTCTGTTCGTGTTTTCAACTTGGCCACTTGTTTGAGGGTGGTATGATGTAGAGAATCGGTGGTTAACTCCATATCTTTTCATAGTCTTTTCCATAATCTTGTTGCAAAAATGAGTTCCTCGGTCGCTTATTAGAGCTTTAAGCATTCCGAAACGGCAGAATAATTTCTTTAAAAAAGTAATAACAACTCTGGCATCTTTTGTTGGTAGAGCTTACGCTTCGGCCCATTTAGACACATAGTCGGCAACGACTAAGATATATTCGAATTTGTATGATTTTAGAAAGGGTCCTATGAAATTGATACCCCATATGTCGAAAATTTCGCACACTTAAATGTGTTGTTTAAGGGCATCTCATCACGTTTTGAAATATTTCCCGTCTTTTGACATGCTTCGCATAGGCGGACTTGAGTATAGCTTCTTTTGATTATGTTGCCACATAAAAACCTGAGTCCATAACATTTTTTTTTAGCACAGTTTGTGTTCGGTCTATAATGTTCATCGGTTGGTCCATGGTGACATTGATCTAAAATGGTTCGGGTTTTTGGTCTAGATACACACGTTCAAATCATAATCGTCAAACATACTATTGAAAGGGGTCAGGAAGGGTTCCTCCCCATAAGTAGTGTATGATGTCAACAAAAATTTTGTTCTTTTGTTGATACGTCCATTGCTTTAGGTATGAATCACATAATAAGTAGTCATGCAAAGTACAGCAAAACCATGGATCGTCCTTTGGTGTTTTATCATCCATAAGAGTTTTTCTCGTAGGAAAGTTATCATTGACTTCACTTTTCTCACTTGTTTCTTCTTTTTTGAATATGGAGTAAATGGTCGGCTGTTAAACATTTCCTAAACCTATTCTATCCTTAATTTCTATGTCAAATTCTTATAAGAGCAGGATCCAACGAATAAGGCATGGTTTAGCATCTTGTTTCTTGAATAAGTTCCTATAGAGAGGTTAAATGATCAGTGTGTCACGAATGTTTTTTTAATAACACCAATAGGACAAAATTTATCAAAATCAAAGACTACAAGCTATAAGATTCTTTTTCAGTGAATGAATAATATAGCCTGACTTCATTAGAGTTTTGCTTGTTAAGTATATCGGTGAAATATTCTTCCTAACCTTCTTTTTTTTACCTAAAATTGCTCCGACTGCGAAATCGCTTGCATCACACATGAGTTCAAACAGAAGACTCCAGTTCGGGCTTACGATCACAGGGGCACATGTGAGCTTTTCTTTTAATAATTTGAATGTGTTGTGACATTCTTCATTGAATTCAAACAGAGCATCTTTTTCGAGCAACTTGGTAAGAGGACGGACAATTTTTTGAGAAATGTTTAATAAATCTTCGGTAGAAACCGGCATGTCCTAGAAAGCTTCTAATACCTTTGATATTAGTGGGTGGTAGAAGTTTGGAAATTACGTCGATCTTTCCTTTGTCGACTTCGAGACCTACTTCAGATACTTTATGTCCAAGCACAATTCCTTCTTTAACCATAAACTGACATTTTACCCAGTTAAGGACAAGATGTGCATCTTCGCAACACTGAAGCATCTTATCGAGATTATTTAGGCAATGATCAAAAGAGCTTTCAAAGAAGGAGAAATCATCCGTGAATACTCTTCGACCGATTCTTCGATCAATGTCATGAAATAATAGCCAGCATGCACTTTTGAAAGTAGCTGGAGCATTAATAAACCGAAAGGCATTATTCTATAAGCATATGTACCCAAAGGACATGTGAATGTTGTTTTCTCTTGGTCCATAGGATCAATTGGTATCTGTTGGGAATTAAAGGTCTTTACACTTAGTACTACCAAGCCAAAGACTTAAACACTGCTCAAGATTACAACTGCCAGTACTAACTTAACACTAATGAAGGAATTAAGATTTCTACATGAAGACTTAAAACTGCTCAAGAGATAAAGACGTGTGAGGAGATATGTATTGACTTATTTTGTGTATATTCTATTTAGCTAGAAAGATATGCATATAAGGATTAAATTAAAGAAGATTTGTAGTTATCTTGTAAAAGGACTCCTTGGTGTATAAAAGGAGATCCTAGGTTATGATGTTAAGAACGATTTTCATAGAGTTGCATGGATAGCTTCAAGGTTGTAAACCCTAGTACTAGACAGAGTACTCGTATTATTAATCTTAATAATAGAAGCTTACCTCCCATTTCACTGGTTGTGTTATAATCTGTGTTCAATCACATTTACTATTGCATCCATAGTTCTTTAAGTATTAAAGAGTAGATTCCGCATACTCTTTAATATACACACAAAGTTTCTACTATTGTTATTTTGGATTTATCCAAGGTAACATACTCTTTAAAAGCTAAAGAATCAATCAAGATTTGGGATCAACAAGTGGTATCCGAGCTTGTGTTCTAAAACTTTTGATCTAGGAAGAAAACTAACAAGAAGATCACTTTTACTGCCACAAGGAAGAGATGGATATTTAGAAACTGCCCCAAACCATACTACTGCAAAGTTGCCACTTTCTATCACAAACATGGTGAATATGAATATGTGGAAGCAAAGAATTGAGCAATATCTTCAAGCACAAAAAGATTATAGCTCAATGGGAAGACATAAGAAAAAGAAACTCATTCAACCAGCACTCAAACAACAACATTTGCAGATGGTTCCTCAACTACATAATACCAGGTCCGTAACACTGATGAAAAGACTCAAAAGAAAATATGTGAAGGCAAGAAGTAATGTTATTAATGTACTATCTAAATGAACATCTTACAGACAATTTAATTAGTACAAGGATGCTCAAAACATTTTTTGCTGCTATACCAAACAAAGATTTGGTGATTGAGGCCACAAAGAAGACTTCCAGAAGACCTCTTCTGAAGCAAATTGTATGTGAACATTAGTGCTTTAAAGCACAAGTTCTCTTGATTTATTTTTAAACCAGGCTTTAGAAGAAAAAATGTAAGTCCAGTTGGCTATTCCTTTGGTGAAAATATTTCACAAAAGATCTTAATTTTGAAATTTTTGAGAAGTCTGCTTTCTGAGTGGAATACTCATGTTGTGGTCTAGAGGAATAAACCCAGATCTGGATACTATGAGTTTTGATGATCCTACAACAATTTTCAAGATTGTTAAACAGAGGTTAAAGAATTCAGACTCAAGCTTAAGCTCAAGTTCTAATAACATAAGCTTTTATGTCATCCCTAGCAGTATTAAATGAAGTTTAAAACTGCTTATGAAGTTAGTACTATGCAAATTTACTCAAGTTAGCACTAATAGCACTGCTAGTACTCAAGTTAGAACTAACTAACTTAAGTGATGGACATTGTTTAGTCATTTTGGTCAGTCCAACCAAAAACTGAGACTTTTAACTTGTACATGAGGACCTTGAACAAATCCATGAAGATGACTTAGAAGAGATGGATTTGAAGTGGCAGTTAGCATTGCTGAGCATGAGGACAAGAAAGTTTTTTTAGAAAACTGGTAGAAAGATTACTATCAATGGGAGTGACACAACTGGTTATGACAAGTCAAAGGTGGAGTGTTTCAACTGTTACAAGTTGGGACACTTTGCAAGTGAATGCAGAGGACCTAGGAATCAAGATAACAGGAGTAGGAATCAAGACAGCTCTAGAAGGACTATAAATGTGGAAGAAATTTCTTCTAAAGCCATGTTGGCTATTGATGGAGCTGGTTTTGACTGGAGCTTTATGGCAGATTGAAAAATTTAATAATGCTTCTAAGAGTTTAGACAAATTAATAAGGAGTCAGATACCTGATAAAAGTAGAAAGGGTTTAGGGTTTATAAGCTATAATGTTGTTCCACCTCCTCCTACAGGATTATTTTCACCCCCAAACCTTGATTTGTCCAACTCTGGTTTAGAGGAGTTCCAACAGCCTGAGTTTGAAGGATATGGACCTAAGACTAGTAAGAGTGTTTGTGAAGATACTTCTAATGAGGTTAGGGAATCTCCTGATGCCTCATTGATTGAGGAGTTGGTGTCAAATGATCGTTAGAGAAGAAAACTGTTTTTCCTAATGTTGCTAAGATAAATTTTGTTAGATCTCAACAACAAGAAAAACAGTTAGGAACCAATTAAGTATCTGAAATGTACAAGGACAAACTCCTAGGGGAAATCAAAGAAACTGGAATAATCAGAAATCCTAACAACTTAGGAAGGACTTTATAAAATGAAGTACAATAAAGCTTGTTTTGTCTGTGGAAGTTTTGACCATGTGTAGGCTGACTGCAATTACCATCAAAGGGAAAGGGTGGTATCTAGGAATAGTTATACAAGGGTGGAATGCAATTATTCTGCTAAAAAGGCTCACCCTAGTGCTCACAGGAACATGGTTCCAAAAGCAGTTTCAATGAAAACTGGCTTAAAACCACTTAATACTGCTAGGCCTATTAATAATGCTCATCCCAAAACTACAGTTTATAGTGCTAGACCAATGTCACATTTTTCTAAATTAGCACAATCAACTGTAAAGAGGCCCTATCAAATAAGAACAGCATTAACTAATAAAAATTTTAGCCAAAAAGTTAATACTACTAAGGGAAAATTTTATACTGCTAGACCAAATTCAGTAGTAGTTAATGTTGTTAGGGCAAATCATGTTAATACTGTTAAGGCCTCAGCATGTTGGGTTTGGAGACCTACCAAACTTAATAGTGCATCAATTACTTTGAAGAGACATAATTAAGTTGATGCATGAGGCAGATCCAACTCAGTGATGGCTTGGGTCCCCAAAGGAAACTAATTTCTTTATTTTTATGTGCATGGTCATCCACAAAAAGAAGATCAAGGCTATGTTGATAGTGGATGCTCAAGGCACATGACAGGGAACATGTCCTATCTCTCAGACTTCAAGGAATTTGATGGAGGATATGTTACCTTTGGGGGAGGAGCCAAAGGAGGAAAAATTACTGGTAAAGGAACTCTTAAAACTGGTAAGCTTGATTTTGAGGATGTGTACTTTGTCAAGGAGTTACAGTTTAACCTTTTTAGTGTTTCACAGATGTGTGACAAAAAAAATAGTGTTTTTTTTACTAACACTGGATGTTTTGTTCTGTCTCCTGACTTTAAGTTAGCTGATGAGAGTCAGGTTTTACTTAAAGTTCCTAGAAAGAACAATATGTACAGTGTTGATATGAAGAATATTGTTCCTAAAGAGAGTTTAACTTGTCTTGTTGCAAAGGCCACACTTGATGAATCAATGCTATGGCATAGGAGGCTAGGTCATGTAAATTTTAAAACTATTAATAAACTAGTTAAGGAGTCAATTTCAATATCTTAAAAAACTAATTAAATAAACTTGTTCAGGGAAAAATCTGTGAGAAAGAGGTTTACCTACAAAACATTTTGAAAATGACCAAACCTGTGTTGCTTGCCTTATAGGGAAAGCCACCTAAACTCTCTATGTAAAAGGTCTAGGGGAGGTTCATAAACTTCTATTACTTCCGCCTTTATTCATGTTGCATATGACTTGTTTGTCCACACCTTGTAAGACTAGTGTCATTCTTAAGAGCTATAACTGAGACAAAGCAGCATCTAGTTTGATAAGAAAAGTAAAGATTACAGATGGTGATCAATGAACATAGGAGTTCAAAATGAGAGTTATGAATGAATTTTTGTTTAAAAAAACGGGCATTAAAGGAAAGGATTTATGTAGCTAGAACTCCGTTAAGTAAAATGGGTGTTCTTGCAGAAGGGAAATAAGGACCTTAATGAGGATGGCTAGAACATTTTAGCTGAGTCTAAGTTACCTACTGACATTTTAGGTGTTGAAAGTAGTATATACTGGCTTTCTATATATGCAGGAATAGGGTATTAAATAGTTAAGCTCATAACAAGACCCCTTAGTTGAACAGTTAGGGAGTGGTCGAACACACTCTGCTCTATAGCTTCATGAGACAATATTGGGTGTCATGTACCATGTCTTGAATACCATAAATTAATTTAGGCAAGTTGATGGAAAGTCCTGATGAGATTTTTTGTGGATACTCAATGACTTATTATAAGGCTTTAGGGTATAGCATCATTAGAAACAAGAAAGTAGAAGAAAACTTGCATATTAGGTTCTTGGAGGATAAGCCGTATTATATTGCAGGTCTATTGACCAAAGTGGCTGTTTGAATATTGATGGTTCTAGAAACAAAATCAATGAATTCAAGTGGCAAGTTTTGCATGTACACCTAACTCTAATGAACTTGTAGGTATAAAGAAGGGAAAGTATTGTGCAGGTCAGTGTTCTAGCAAGGAGACAGTATCTAGCCATAGACCACAAATTTGATGGCCACAATGGAAAGATGGGTTCACCTATTTGATTCTTCTTCAAAGAATGATAGAAATAGAAGAACCACAACCAATCTAGTGTATGCTGAGGAAAGAAGTGATAAAGGTGTAAATAAAGAAAAGTGGAAATGATGATCAAGGGGAATACCATGAAAAATAAGTACGCAAGATGTTAATAATGCTGGGGATCCAAAGTATTAAATACTGCCATACAAATGATAATACTGGGTAGTCCTAATAAATTATTGTTAGTCTAGACAGTTACTACTGCCCCACTTGAAGCCACAGAGACATGCTTAATATTCTTTGTGATGAAACGAACAATAATGATGAGCAACAATACTTACCACATAACTAGTTCCTTCTACTCCAAAACACGATCCATAATGATCATTCACTTGATAAGTGAATTGGTGATGTACAGTCTGGTGTACAGACAAGGAGAATGACAAAGACTATAAATGAACAAGGGTTTATTAGTGTTGTTTTTATGACGGAAAACTCATTATAGAAAGCACGGCGTTCATAACTTGTCTGGTTCTGCTTTGTTCAATATCCCAGGAAGAGCCCAAAAAGGTAATACCAAAGCCATTAAAATGGTCCAAGCGTATAAAAGCATATGGCTAGAGGAGCTTCTGGCATGTTCAAGTTTACAACATGTTTGTAGACTTTGTGGATTTACCACATGGCAAAAGATCCATTGGTACTAAATAGGTGTACAGGAACAAGAAAGATGAAAGAGGTATTGTGATTAGAAATAAGGCAAGGCTGGTTAACACAGGTTACACTCAGAAAGTGGAATAGATTATGATGAGGTTTTTTTGCTCTAGTTGCTGCTAGATTGAAGCAATTAGGGCTGTTACTTAAGACTAATGGCTATCATTCGAAAAATGACTGTTTGTAGTATATCCAAGATGGATGTGAAGAGTGCATTACCTGTATGGTAAGATGAAGAGTGAAGTTTATGTCTGTCAACTACTCGGTAACTGGAGTGGCTTCGGATAGGTAGAACCCTAAACTTAGGTCCCACCCAAACCCATCATGTTGCCAAACAGCGAGCAATAGATGGGCTATATCATTCTTCCAGATGCGTCTTATAAGAACTCTCTCTAATCTCAAATACCTGAGGTGTGGCAGAGGAATCAGTAGAGAAAGGTGATAGGAAATGGGCTCGTTTCTGAGGTGGCAGAATCTCCCTGGGAAGAAAGAAATCTCGGGGATCAAATAGTGGTGATAGTGGTAACACTAGATATGGAGGCAAAATAATGACGCTTGTTAAATTTTGACTATGTAAAATATGTAGACAAGTTGTTTATGACATAATAAAGTTATGATTCTATTATACCTCGCTGTTTTATGATAGAGATTTATGTATGTCGTGGTTGTCTATCCTATATTTTGTAGTGTGATGTATCGTATCTTTATGTATCCAGGTTACTATGGCTCTCGTACCACCCGGTTTTCTCAAACCTTTGTACCCAGATATCATGGATATGATTAATAATCAAGACATTGAGCATAAAATTTTTGGAATCTAAGACTTCCATATGAGTCTATCTTTGCAGAGTTAGATAACTCGTTATAGATCATACTAAAACCACTGGGAAATGAACCAGTCCCCGAGAAACCTAGTGAGTTAGATACTTGTTAGAGTGTCTATTCCAAAAAAATTCTATTATATCCTGCAATGTAATATCAAAGAATGTGTATTTCTTTGTTAGAACTTGTACCAAATAAGAATCCATACAATGATATATTCTTATTTTGTGTTGTCTTGTAAATGTTGATAGAATGGCTCCCAAGAGGACACCAACATCTGCAGCACCAGCCATGTCTTTAGCTGCCATTAGGAAACTAGTTGCTGATAGTGTTTTCGCAGCTCTGGAAGCACAAGCTACTACCATGGCAAATACTGACAATACCACTAGGAACACCGGACCAAGAGAAACTCCCGTAGCAAGAAAATGTAGCTACAAAGAGTTTATGAGCTGCCAACCTTTCAATTTTAAAGGTACGGAAGAGGCTGTTGGTCTCATCCGCTGGTTTGAACGAACTAAATTGGTATTTTCCCGTAGCAACTGTACCGAGGACTGCAAAGTGAAATTGTTCTACGTGGTACTACGAAAAATCTAAACAGAAGAAGCATTGTCTGGTGGAATTCATCTCGCCCAACCTATTGAATAAAGGAAGCCTTACAAGATACCTGGTCCGCATTGGAAAAAAGGCCCGGCTCTAATAAAGAATATACCCAAACGCGGAGGTCAAGAAAATGGAAGATGAATTTTACAATCTGACTGTAAAAGGGAATGATCTTAAGACTTACATTAGAAGATTCTAGGAATTGACAGTTTTATGCCCAACTATGGTGCCAAATTCTGAGAAACTTATGGAAGTCTTCATCGGGGGATTACCCAAAAGTATTGAAGGAAATGTTACCGCTTCAAAGCCTCAAACCTTGGAGGAAGCCATTACCATAACCCAGAGGTTAATGGATCAGGTAATAAAGCATAATTCTGTGCAAGGAACCAATGATCACAAAGGAAAGTTTGATGATAGAAGAACCTTCACCAACAACAACAACTACTAGAATAACCGTAACAACAATAGCAACCGCAACAATGATCGCCAATAACAACAGAATAAAAGGCAAGAAATCGTCAAGGCTTATGCTGTCACCCCAACTAAAAATAGTAGGTATACTGGAAGCCTTCTCCTGTGTAAGAAATACACCCTGCATCACACAGGACCTTGCAATGTCAAGTGTCAGACTTGCAACAAGGTAGGTCATCAGACCAGGAACTACAAAAATAAAGGGCCAACCACTAAAAGCAACCTGCGGCCAGTGTCAGTAACTTGTCATGCTTCTAGAGAGAAAGGACGTTACAGAAATCAGTGCCCAAAGGCAAACAACAGTGTCCACGGAAGAGCATACTTGCTGAGAGACAAGAATACTCACCAAGATCCGAACGTAGTCACGGTTACGTTCCTTCTTAACCAACATCTAGCTAGAGTATTATTTGATTCAGGAGCCGATAAAAGTTTTGTATCCATATCTCTTGTTTCTATGCTTAATATCCTACCAATTACACTAGATACTACCTACGACATTGAAATGGCCGATGGAAACCTAGTAGGCACTAATACCGTTATCCAGGGTTGCACCCTGATTTTGTTAAACCAACCTTTCGAAATTGATCTTATGCCGATTAAACTCGGTAGTTTCGACATCGTCATTGGTATGGATTGGTTATCCAAGTATCATGCTAGAATTATCTATGACGAGAAAGTCGTCCGCATCCCCATTGACAGTGAAACTGTAATCATCTGAGGTGATCGAATTAAAACCCGACTAAACCTCATATTCTGTATTAAAACCGAAAGATATATATCCAGGTGATATCAAGTTTTTGTAGCGTAAGTAATGGAGAAGAAGTCAGACAAAAAACGACTAGAAGATATACTGATAGTCATAGAATTTCCGGAAGTTTTTCTTGAAAATCTACCCGGCCTTTCTCCGGTTCGCGAAGTAGAATTCTAAATCGATTTAATTCTAGGAGCGGCACCAGTAGCCCGAGCACCTTACAGATTAGCTCCTTTAGAAATGCAGAAACTATCTAACCAACTATAAGAGTTAGCAGACCGAGGTTTTATCTGACCAAGTACTTCGCCCTAGGGAGCTCCTGTCTTATTTGTTAAAAAGAAAGACGGATCTTTTAGAATGTGTATCGATTACCGGGAGCTGAATAAACTCACCATAAAGAATCGTTACCCATTACCCAGGATCGATGATTTATTCGACCAGCTTCAAGGTTCAAGTACTTACTTAAAAATTGACTTAAGATCAGGCTATCACCAACTGAGAGTCAGGGATGAAGATATTCCTAAGACTGCTTTCAGAACACGATACGGACACTACGAATTCCAAGTGATGCCATTTGGTTTAACTAACGCGCCTGCTGTGTTCATGGACCTCATAAACCGTGTGTGCAAACCATACTTGGATAAATTTGTGATAGTATTCATCGATGATATTCTCATCTACTCCTGTAACAAAGAAGAACATGCATATCACCTAAGAATAATACTAGAATTACTCAAAAAGGAGAAATTATATGCTAAGTTCTCCAAATGTGGTTTCTAGATCAGTGTTGTGCAATTTCTCAGGCACGTGATTGACAATCAAAAGATTAAAGCAGTTAAGAATTGGGCATCTCCTATTAAACCCATAGAAGTACAACAATTCTTAGGACTAGCTGGTTACTATCGGAGATTCATCGAAGGTTTTTCAAAGATTGCAAAGCCTTTGACCGAATTAACCTAGAAAAACAAGAAGTATATCTGGGGAGAAAACCAAGAGTCGGCTTTCTAACTGCTAAAACTGAAGCTTTGTGAAGCTCCAATCTTAGCATTATCAGAAGGAAACAATGATTTTATTGTTTACTGTGATGCATCACTCCAAGGTTTGGGAGCGGTGTTAATGCAAAGAGAAAAAGTTATTGCATATGCATCCCGACAACTCAAGCCTCACAAAGAGAACTATACAACTCATGACCTCAATTTAGGAGCAGTAGTGTTCGCTCTTAAAATTTGGAGACACTATATGTATGGCATAAAGTGTACTTAGTTCACTGATCATAAAAGTCTTCAACATATCCTTGATCAGAAGGAATTAAACATAAGACAACGTCGTTGGTTAGAATTACTTGCAGATTATGATTGTGAGATTCGCTACTATCCTGGAAAGGCAAATATTGTAGCAGATGCCTTAAGTCGGAAGGAACGAATCAAACCACTCCGAGTCAGGGCATTAGTCATGACCCTTCGCCCAAAATTACCATCACAAATCCTCGAAGCCCAAACTGAGGCGATCAAAGAAGAGAACATCAAAGCTGAGAACCTACAAGGAATGGATAAAGCATTTGAAGTACGTCTTGATGGAACTCGTTGTATCAAGAACCGAAGCTGGTTACCACTTTTTGGTAATTTGAGAGGCTTGATCATGCATGAATCCTATAAATCAAAGTATTCCATCCACCCAGGTTCTGACAAGATGTATCAGGATCTAAAGAAACTCTATTGGTGGCCTAACATGAAGGCGATCATCGCTGAATATGTTGGCAAGTGTTTGACATGCTCTAGAGTTAAAGCGGAATGTCAGAAGCCATCCGGCTTAATGATACAACCAGAGATTCCTACATGGAAATAGGAAATAATAACGATGGACTTCATTACAAAACTACCCAAAACTACCCAAAACATCAAGCGGACATAATACAATTTGGGTCATTGTAGACCGCCTTACCAAATCAGCACATTTCATCCCCACCAAAGCGACAGATAGTATGGAAACCCTTACAAGATTGTATATAAAGGAAATAGTCTCACGGCATGGAGTGCCGATATCCATCATATCGGATCGTGACAGTTATTTCACATCCAAATTCTGGCAGTCAATGCAGAATGCTTTGGGTACTCAATTAGATATGAGTACAGCATATCATCCTGAAACTGATGGACAAAGTGAAAGAACCATCCAAACACTCAAAGATATGCTTTGAGTTTGTGTCATAGATTTTGGAAAAGGTTGGGAAAGACACTTACCAGTAGTAGAATTTTCTTACAATAACAATTACCATGCCAGTATTAAGGCAACACCATTCGAGGCACTTTATGGTCCTTTTATGGTCGAAAGTGTCGATCACCTGACTTCTGGTGCAGTAAGTGGAGATGTCAACTCACGGGACCAACCCAGAGATAATCCATGAAACCACCAAAAAGATAGTACAAATTCAACAACGATTGCAAGCTGTAAGAAATCGGCAAAGGAGTTATGCCAATGTAAGGCGAAAGCCTTTGGAATTCCAAGTTGGAGATCATGTTATGTTAAAAGTGTCACCTCGAAAAGGTGTCATTCGATTCGGAAAGCGAGGAAAGCTTAACCTCTGGTATATTGGACCATTTAAGATCCTTAAAAGGGTCGGCCCAGTGGCATACACACTTGTGCTTCCTAAAGAACTCAGTAATGTCTACAGTACCTTCCACGTTTCTAATTTAAAGAAATGCATATATGACGAATCTCTCGTCATTCCAATGAAAGAGCTTCGACTCGATGACAAACTCAATTTTGTGGAAGAACCAGTGGAGATCATGGATCGAGAAGTCAAGCAACTGAGACAAAGTCGTATCCCTATAGTCAAAGTAAGATGGAACTCTAAAATAGGACCAGAATTTACGTGGGAACGCGAAGATCAAATTCGTGCCAAGTATCCACATTTAATTCCAAACATTACTCCAACATCCAACTAAATCTCGGGACGAGATTTCTTTTAAGGTTGGGAGACTATAACAACCCACAATTTTCCTCTATGTAATTATCCATCTATTAAATTAGATGCAATTTTCATCAATGTAATATCTACTTATTAAATTAAGTATAACCATTTTCATGGAAAGATTTTTGCTTTATTCCACTCATTATGCAACGTAACTTGCATAACTAAAGTAAACGAGCTCACGTAACCCAATGCCAATTTCATCAACGTTTATAGCAAGTAAACGTTATAATATGTCAAGCAATATGTTTTAATCACCATTTTACCATACATTATCTATTTAATATACTTTCTATAACGTTATATCAAAACGGACTTTTAACGTTAATGTTTATATCAAAACCATAACTTCATGTAATGTTTACATACAAAATAAATGTACAAGCCTTCAAGCATGTGTACAAGTGATCAATACATATATTTAAATTAAATTTGCCCTCCTAAATCAAAGTACA
>BQNB010004334.1:0-59746 GCA_026074375.1 Tanacetum coccineum | reverse complement strand
TCAAGACATAATTAAAACTATATAATCAACACATCACACAATTACAAGTATAAATATAAAGTGATAAATGCGAGCACAAAAGTAAAGAGATAAGTAAAAAGAAATGAAAACCGGACACGATGATTTATAGTGGTTTGGTCACGAAGCACCTCTTCGCCCTACACCACTCCCCGAGTACCCAACTCGAGAGTTACTTCACTAGTAAACAAGCTCCCTTTAGGCGGAGAAAACCGTACACAACTTTCGCTTATATCAATTTCTGACACTAAGCTAGATGTCGAGTTCTAATCTTAGCCAGAACCAATCTAACACGACTTCATAACTTCTTCACTACTTTCACGACTTCACAACACAACTTCACAACTACACAACTTCTTTTCACCACCCAAATTCACTTCACTTCACGACTTTACTTCACTTCACGACTTCACTACCCTTCACAACTTTTCTATACCTCACTTCACAACTTCACTTCAACTAGACACTACTTTGATCACACCGATCTATCTAAACTTCCTATGATCACCAAGATCTAACAACTATACACACCTTGATCATCATGATCTAACTATTACACAGTTTCGAATACATGGAATCGATCTATACATTGTGAATGTAAGACATGTCACGAATGCACTAACTAACCTACATAACTTCGTATCTTAATGATAACGAAAGTTCTTCTCTTGCACTTAAATGGATGGATGATTGGATCACATTTTAAACAAACTTATAATAAGTTAAGTGATCAAAGGAAAGGGTTTGAAAGGAGGTTTTAGATCTGAAAAAACTGTGTTCAAAGAGGTGAGAAAATCTGTGGAAACATTCCACTATTTATAGGAAAAAATATTAATTTTTTATTTGGGCGGTCCCCTTAATTAATTAAGGGGGCCATCCATTTTTCAGACGCTCCCTTTTTTTGTCCTTTTGTGGGGAATGTTTTTCTGGAACTTTCTAGCCGTTTTTGGGTAGAAAATTTGAATTCAAAATATTTATTTTAAATAAAACATTTCTTATAAATACAAAAATATTTTGTATATGTTTTAAAAATATTTGTCCCATTTTATAAAAAAATGTAAGGTTTGGAAAAATAAAAAATTTCTTTGATCATTCAACAAATTAAAGTTTGTTTGTTCATACCTTTAGTGATATACGTCGGGTGCGAACTTAAATTTGTTGTTGAAGAAAACTTGAGACGTCGACATATGTTGACGTATGATTTGATGATTTGTGATTACGAGTAACTTAAGCACTTTACATTATTATGTGTTATAAGTTACATGTTTGTCATCACCAAAACATGAAGAGAATGTATAGATTAAATATCGTAATATTTCTACCAACAGAAATCTTACGATCGATAACGCCAATATCGTGAAAAGTCTTTGCAAGATTTTGCAACTCGTCAGGAAGACCCTCTCCATTGTTGAGACGTAAGTAAATCTCAAGTAAATGGTCTTGAGGAACTCTACGACCGTGCTCCCTAATACTATGCTTTTGAATACTCTACGTTTTTAGAGTTTGTTTCAAGCTCTTTAGTTTATTTTAAGCAAAATCATGGCATTAGAAGCATGAACCCCATCATTATTCCAATAATTTTCTATAACAGAGGCGAAATCTTGTTCCAAAAACCAAGAGTGAAACAAACGAAAAGGGGTAGGACTATAATGCATGTGAGATTCCTTAAGTATAATCGGTTTATGAGCGATGAATAATCAAACCCGACAAGTTTGGAAAAAGATCTAAAAGCCCATCAGAAACAAGAAACCGATCTAGCTTACTCATCTTACTCGCATGTTTATCTAACTACGTAAAAGAATACCCACCTAGAAGAACATCAATCAAGCGAGAGTTAGTAATAAACGTATTGAATTCAGCCGCATTCGAAGCATAGAAAGTGGAGCCATGTTGTTCCAAGGCAAAACAAACTTCATTAAAGTCTCCCATAACGACAACCTCACCATGCCAACGATTAATTTCCCAGTCATTTATGCCCAAAGTTGTCATTTACGGGGCATGCCTCGGGGACAATAAACTGACATGAACAATAAATCTGAGCCAGATCAGTATAATAAATTCTCCTCTTTTGAAAGATCGTTTTATCCCAAACACATAAGATACCACTTGATCTACCACACGCTGAGCTAGTAGCAAAATAAAAAAGCAAGTTACCCCAAAAAGCTTTCACCACAAAAACATCGAATAAGACCATCTTAGTCTCTTGAAGAGATAAAAAGTTCACTTGATTGGAATGACAAAGCCTTTTTCACCCATTATATTTTCTCCTTTCCATCTAGCCCTTGAACGTTAATATATATACAATTCATTTAAAACTATTATGATCTCCCATTCTAGTGATAATTCTTATATAATATTTTTCACACCCTTTCATGTCAAAACCCATTGCTTGACCAATGCTAATAAACACTTGGAAGCGTTCAAGGATACAAAAACTATTAATTAGTTTAAAGAGTCAATATGGTCGTGTTTGGAACCACCAGGAGACATGTTCTTAGGTACACTTTCTATGGTGCCAAAAAAGAAGATACCTTCATGAGCAACATTTTTCACTACCTCATTCCTTGATTGGTTCGAGTTGATTGGGTTTACCAACGTTGGTGGGAATAATGGATCATTGCCACTCGCCGGTTGTTCTACATTGGTGCGTTTTTTTCTAATTTAAGAATAAGTTTCTCTAAACCAAAAGGGTCCCCGGATAGATTAGGAGAGTTCTCTAAATGAACAGGAGAGTTTTCCACGTGAACAGAAGAGTTTTCCACGGGATCATGAGAGTTCACCATTTGCTTAGTAGAGTTCTCCACGTGATCAGGAGAGTTCTCCAATTGCTCATGAAAGTTCTCTAAGTGATCAAGAGAGTTCTCCATTTGTCCAGGAGAGTTCTACACGTGATCAGGAGAGTTCTTTCATTAACAATACTTTAGAAAGAATCTAGAACATCGTCATTTTCTTCCTCCATTTGTGACTACCAACCGAGTAGTTGCCACTATCATCCTCAGATTGAGCAGTATCGTCATCCTCATTATTAGGAACCCACCCTGTAACACCCCCAAATTGGGTCGCAGCGGAATAAGGGTCCGGGGCGTGTTACTTCTTAGATCAATAACACAAGATATATATAGAACGACCAAAAAGTCGTTTGAAAACGATACATTGGATTTAACAAAGTAGAATGTTACTACCCGAAGCTTAACTTGTTCACTTGATCAAAATACAAAGATTTTCAGCCCATAAAATGAAATACGACAAAATCTTTAATGCATGACATCAAAACCACCAATATATCCATCGCACCTCGTGCTTATTGATCCCCTGAAAAACATTGCTTTAAAACGTCAACAATAATGTTGGTGAATTCATAGGTTTGATAAATCATATCTTGTAGGACCTACAAGATCTCCCAAGGTATGATAATGCAACAAATGCAGATAATCATATAAATGTAATACGTTGCGCTAAGCTCATGACACTGATGCTACATGTAATGGATGCCAAATTAATGGCCTATTTTGCCCGTGGTGATGTTCTAACCCCCCCCCCCCCCCCCCCCCCCCCTCCGCCCCCCCCCCACCCCCCCCTCCCGCCCACCCCCTCACCCCCCCCCTCCCACCCCCTCCCCCCCCCCCAATACCAAACCCGACCCCCCACCCCCCCCCGCCCTCCCACCCCTACAACATCCTATATTCACATGGTATACTTTCGTTTCCCTAGGATAGCTAATCACCCGAAACGGGGTTGTCAAACCCAATAGATCTATTTATAACATTCGCCTGTAATTAACAGTTCATATAATGGGCCAGATTGGGTTAACGCTACTTAAGCAACTGTAATCATAATGTAAACTTAACCACTTGTGTCCATTGTAAAACATTGCATGTTTTTACCCAAAAACTTTTGTAAAAACAAAAGCAGTACAAACGGACGGCTATGAACTCACCTTGTGTGAGTAATGACCAGTATATCACAAAAACGTGCCACGCGAGTTGATCAAATGCAACCTAATTAATTTAAGGTCGTATAAGTACCGAGTACTTATCAATAACATTGAATATAATCATATAGTTGCAACATCGTACTATCGTTCGGGCCTATCCATAATTAAAGAGGTCATGACATGCCGTACGAGAGTTAGGACACGTTAATCGAAAATCCCACAACTCGTGATACGCCATCCGAAAGTCCTCATTTATGAAACCCCCTAGTAATATAGTACTTTGATAACCACATAATATTCTATAGCTCAATCACCAATAATGGTTTTGTAAAATTGTGTTTATAAGTTAGAAACTTTATAATTACCGTTTAGCAAAACTGGCGTAACTTTCGCGTTTTAAACCCAATTCTCGCGTTTCTTATGCCCATCTTTTCGTATTAAGACGGGTTATTGATATTTGACATTTTCATATATTTTGTCCCCTGATGAACAGTTACTTTACTTTCACAACAGACATGATTTCAGGTAATTTCGTATTTGATGACTGTAAAACCCGTAAATCGTATTTTATTCGTTATAGCTCCGTTTTTAGTGATTCTTTCGAGGACGTTCTCGTTTTTGAAAGTTCTATAATTTTATGAGGTTTACAAAAATATAACTTTCTGTCATGAATAGTAACTTTTATAAAAATAGTTTTATAAAAGTATTAATTGTCGTAAACTCGCGAAATTCATAACTCGTTCGTTATAAATTGAAAAATTACGATTCTTATCATTTTGGAATCCCAAAAATATGTATAATTTGTTAAAAATATCAACACTTGCTGTTTATAACTTTTATAAAAATGTTTTTATAAAAATTCATTTACGACTTCGTTTATTAACGTATAACTCGTTTTTAACGTAACTTTTTCGTTATTAATCCGTTTAACAAGTTTCTTACCTTTCGGAATCGTCTTGAAATGTATTATCTTATAAAAATATAAAATGGATATGTTAAATTTCGAATTTTGGACAGAATGTTTGTTGATAGTTGTTAGTCCAAAATTAAATATTGTTTCCTTGTTTTCATCTTATGACTTGTACCACTAAACTATATTTTATATTATCATATATATACATTATATATGTCCATAGTCCTTTTATTGCCCTTTGTCAAATATTACAAGTCTTTTATCTACATAGTAAACCATAACTTTTATAAAAATCCTAAATCACTAGTTTTTGTCCATAACATATTAATACATAACCAATGTGTACAAGTGTATTTCTTCCAAATAACTTTATTTTAGTGTTCAAGTAACATTAATATGAGTCCATAATTATTATTGAACATTCTTATGTATTTCTTTATCTGAAACATTATGAAACTAATAAAAACCCTAATTAACCCATAATCAATTTTCATGTTTAACCAAAGTGTAAGTCACTTGTGTGACCATTTTTATACATGGTGTCATTAACATCAAAGGTATATAAAAGTGTACATTATGATGACAACGAATAAAAACTTCTTTTTACATGTTAAAATCCTAAATGGTGATTTAAGCTAAATAGAATAATCATATGCATAAAAATGAAAATTATAAGAACATAAAGAGTTCAAGTAAACCTTATGAGGTATGATGATGATGATAAGCAAGTGTTAAACCCTTGTTTAGCACAAAACCAAAGCTTGCACAAATAAAAACCCTTGTTTACTTAACAAAACCCTAGCTTCCTTTTTCTTGAGTAATACTTGGAAAAGCTTAGCCAATGCTTGGATCACCTTAGAATATCTTATAATGGATGTGTATAGGTGTGTATGGGTTGTATAAAAATTGATATGGGTTTGTGTGGTGGTGTGCTTGATGCCGTGAGCTATATAGAGCAAAAAGGGGATGTTTGTTTGATTTTTACTAAGTGTTAAAGCATGTAAGTGCTATCTCTCTTATGTATACATGTATATAAGGAAGTTTCCCGATAACAAGTCGAAGCCAATACCACATGCTCATACTCGACCGACATATAGAAAGACATCATGAAAGCTGAAGAACATGTTTCAAGACTTCCGCTACTCTGATACCATACATATTTCTTAAAGCGACCAAGTATTAAGTTGATACCGTACATCCTCCATAAAGTGACGAAGTGTTAAAGTTAAAGAATTTCAAGAAAGATGTCTTATTCAAGCTTTCAAGTCCAAAAAACAACAACAGTATGAGCAGTTGGTCTAGAAGTCACAAGATCACAAGAAGGCAAAAGATCACAAGATGATGATAAGAGATTATGCTTGGTTGATGATCTCAAAGAAGCTTAAGATTCACATACAAGTCAAGCCTATTAGAACAAGCTCAAGCCTAAAGTCAATGATCACTACAACATATCATAAGTTAAATATTGAAGTTAAAGACTACGAGCTCAAGACTAAAGTTGAATCATAGTATGATAGGTTTAAGTTTCTTGTAAATTGGAGTGACCTCCCTTAGGGGAAGATTGTTATAAATACGAAAAAGTGTCGGTCACTACCAATATAGTTAGTCGTAGCTCGTAGTAAGTCGAAAGGTTAAGTTAGAAAGCTAACCGGGCCAAAGGCCCATGGAAAGCCTCTTATGAGGCCCATGGCCGGCCAATACCCTTTGTATAAAAGCCCTCTCTACACATGGAGAGGGTGTTGGTTGTTCATTTTTCTCACATACTTAATTTAATATTCTCTTCTTTGTTTCTCTCTCTAAGTGTGCAACCACCTCTTTCTCTCTCTAAAACTCTAAACGAATTCCATACTATATGTGTTAAGATATTCTACATAAGCCAAGGCTCACGGACCGAGACTAAGCCATGGTTTAGGCTTAGCTTATTGGGTCTTGGCCTCTTAGGCCCAAATAAGCTATCTGGAGCTTATTTTTAAGCCGTTAAGCTACGCGAGTCTTTAAATATCAAAATAAGTTCTAACCAAAAGCCATGAAAATAATCCGGACCACGATAAGGTCTACAATAAGCCATAGCTTATTGGGCCACGAGCCTTATAAGCCCAAAACGAGTATGTTTAGCTTTTTAATAAGCTAATAAGCAACATAGTACTTTTAGTTCTCAAAATAAGCTATCAAAATAAGTTATAAAAATGTGAAGAAAGAAGTAAATAACTAAAACACTTCCTTTTTTGTTTCTTGGGGTTTTCAAACCATATAAGCCAATAAATAAGTTCACCAAAGCTTATAAATAATTCAAATAAGCTACAATCCATAATAAGCAAATAAAGTCACTACACCAGCGCAACCACTATATTGAAATGACCAACTCTTGTTTTCCCTTTTTTCCTTTTGTTCGAACCAAAACGCACCCTATGTGATGTTTTGTACATTTTTCGTGTTTGATTTTTTTGAAAACGCACCATACAACTAACATCTATGTATCATTTGACATTCAAAAGTACAAGAATTTATGAAATAAAGTGACTTATAAAAGAGGGTTTTGAAGACGAGATCGACACGAAACTGACAACCTAAACATTGTTCTTATGAACCTACACCTATTAAAATTAACCTAAAACACTTAAACCTTCATGTTTTTTTATCAAAGTTGGAAAATAAAAGTGTGTGTGTGCTTTGGGATTCGGGCGATGCAAGGAAGGGATGAGAGAAAAGGTGTAATGTGTGTTTTTCAAAAGATGAGAAATGTGTGAAATTTGGAATCAAAATGGGACAGTATGGTGTACCAAGGGAACACACTAGCTAAAATCAAGCTTGTGGTTCCCTTGGTACGGTTCGAACCGGTTGGCATCCCTAGGGGACATGTAGGGCCTTGGTCTCTTATCAGGTTTCACTAACGCTATAGTTCTTGATATTAAATGTGACCACAAAGTTTTCTAACATTTTTTATCTAAGATTCAAATAATACAAATTTAATTGAAGCTTAGAATTATTCACACGATTTGTTTTATAGTTAGTTTGGTTTAAATTAAGTATTAAAACATTTTACGGATGTGCAGAAGCGTTTATTTTTTGAAATTCTAAGCCGTTTGGGGATAATAAATTCTCTAGAAATTATCAAGTATCAAGTTTTATTCATCCAAAATAAGATAATTAGATATAAATGAACTATTGATTAAATAATCATAAACTGACTAATCTCCCCCTAACACGGTATATGTCTAACAGAAAATAGTAAAGTTAAAAGTCAAAGACTTTACTAGAATATTATGGGACTGAAATTGGCAATTGTTACTTATGTGTAACAATTCAAATTGTGGTGTTTAGTAATGTGATAATTTGAATTAAAAGACTCATTTTAGTAGAATATTATTGAGTGGTAGCCGGTTACACAGTAACTGTTCACGCACTACTTAAAAGTCAACAGTTGTTAAAATCTACACTTTTTATAGAAAATTTATTGAGACGGAATTTTGGAAAAGTATGTAGTCATAGTCATTTTGGGATACTATATATCTTAGGAAATAATCACCGGTTTATCTGTTTAATGTTTGCTTAATATATTTAAGAATCCAAAATTTAATTTTTAGTATTTCGATTAAAAACTCCTGAAGAAAATTATCTACCTATGTTTAAACTATTAATACAATTAATTTTCCTTAAAGGCTAGGATAGGATCCTACTTGACATAACACCATCACATCAATTGATCTGCTAGCAATGGTGTATTCAAAAGGTAATTGCCAATCAATAATTGCCAATCCAATTGCAATTCCTAGAATATTATGGGAGTTACTTTATTAGATTAATGAACTAGTATGCATGTTTTATCCCATCTATGCCTTGAGCATAAGGTCTTACCATACCTTAATTAAGTCGTCCAATCAAGAACCGCGATTATGTAAAGCCAACGTCTCACAAAAAGTGTATAATCACCTTAGGGTTGCAATCTACATTTGTCTCACATGATGTAAAAGGCAATTGCAAGTGTTCTCACAAATTGGATGGCAAAAACTTATTTGAAAGGGTATTTCTATTTGTCGTGACAAATATGTACGAATAAGCATGCATACATCTTCGTATCATAAATTTGAATAAAAAACTCTTCTCAATTAAGTTATTTATTATGGTGTCACTTGTTTTCTATACATCCTATGTATAAACAGGGACACCTTTTAAAATTAATGATTCAACGTGTTATCAAATCTAAAGAATTCTTATTTTATCGCAAGAAAAGATTAAAGAATGATTAAAAACCATTCAAACCCTAGACCATTTGCGCTTCCTAAGTAATTGCAAGTTATAGGGATATTGTAGAGTATAAATACCTCAAACCCTTGGTGATATGCCTTGCAAGTAAATAGTACTTTTGCAAATTACGTCATTGATAAAATTTAAAACTTTAGTTTAGAAAACACATTATAAACCTTTTAATTTGCAAGTCTCGTCTTGGGAAACCCGAAGGCCATGATTATCGGATGTAAGCCGAACCCAATTGACACATAAGACACGCAATTAATAGTTTATAATAAATCTTATTTCATAATCATTAGTCATGTTTATATTTTTCTTTTACTAAAAACACTTTTGTTTTTACAAAAGTTAATAACTAATAAAAACAAACATAATATAAACTACTAATACACATAACATTTATTTAATTACTTAACAATTAACACATGCAAATGTTAGGAATCGAGAAAAGACTCAATCACTACCCAAATTAGTATCTCGTAGCTCGTAGTTAATCATTATGTTAAATGTTAAGCTAACCAGGCCAAGCCCATGTGGAGTCTATGAGCTAGGCGTCATTCGTAAGTACTATATAAGCCCTCTCCATCCTATGGAGAGGGTGTTGGTCATTTGGTACATAAACTAATACATTCTACTTTCTCTCTCTACAAATGATCATCCACCTCTCTTTCTCTCTCTAAGTTTTCCTTTAAATTCTCACAGTAATACTTGATTTGTGATATCATCAATTGGTATCGGTCGCCATGGGGTGATTGTGTGAGGTTGTGTGCATTTTTACATCATCTACACAGTTTTTATAGCATTTTATTTGGTTCGTACACGTCTTTTATAAACTCAAAATTTTTGTTGTTTAAAACCTCAAAGTTTGTGTTTTTATGATGTCACTAGCCTAGATATATTTAGTTGTACAAAAGGTTTGGTGAGAAAACGTTAAAAAGTGTGGTTTTTAAGTGATTTAAAAGTTGTTTTTCTGGAAAATTTAAACACTGCGGTTTATGTTTGAAGATTGAGATTTATGTTTGCATACTGCGGAATATGTCATAGTTTCGGCGGTTTATGTTTTGTTTATGCGGTTTATGCATAATTTTATTTCCGCGGTTTATGTATTGCATTTATTATAAGAATAAGTATCACAGGTTTATATTACTGCGGTTTATGTCATTTCAAGGAAACAAAACTCTGCCAAAATTTCATTAATCCTGCGGTTTATGTCAAATATTCTTTCTGTGGTTTAGGTCTCCACGGTTTATGTCACTGCGGTTTATGTCACTACGGAATAGGTTTGGTATTATTTCTGTGGAATAGTAATTTTTTCAAGAAAAAGTTATTTTTACGATTTGTCTTGTATTAGTAAAATCCCTTGAAATATTCACTTATTTTCTAGGTTTAGTCAAGATTAGTAAAATCCCATGAAATAACAAAGATTTAATCACCTATAACAACATCACTTCAACACAATTATCATTAATCACTTAATCGATCTAATCATTTCATTTCACATTTCAAGTAATTCAAAATGAGTTTATCATTAGCAAAAAATGTCATTGTTGTCGGGGCTGATAACCGCCCTCCCATGCTTGATAAGACCAACTACAGTTCATAGGTAACTCATATCCTGTTGTACATCAAAGGCAAGGAACATGGAAAGTTAATTGTTGATTCAGTTCTCAATGGACCTTTCCTATAGAAAACAATTGTAGAACCTGGGAATGAAAATACTCCAGCAACGATCAGAGCACGAACATACACTGATCTCACAGATAAAGAAAAACTTTGTGAATCAGTTGATATCAAGGCAACAAACATTCTTCTCCAAGGTTTACCTCAAGACATTTACAACTTGGTCAATCATAATGAACATGCAAAGCATATATGGGATAAAGTCAAACTACTCATTCAAGGTTCAGAGTTATCATTGCAAGAACATGAATCTAAGTTATACGATGACTTTGAAATGTTTACTTCTTCACCAGGAGAATCAATTCATTCGTATTACATGATGTTTGCATAATTGATTAATGATATGTATACGATTAGAATGACAATGCAACCACTCTAAGTCAACACAAATTTTGTCAATCATCTTCAATTTGAATGGAGCAAATTTGTCACGGATGTCAAATTAGCAAAAGACATGCATACCACTAACTTTGATCATTTGTATGCTCACCTAATGCAACATGAAGCTCATGTAGTTTAACCAAAAAAAGGTATCCAGATAAGATAGCTTTGGTTGCTAATTCTCCATCTTGTTTGAACCCGACTCAATATTATCTATAGCTGTCAACTGCTACTCAATAATACTATTAACCTCCTGCACTACAACATTCTTATGATGCACCAATGGTCCAACAATAACAGTATCAGCCACAAGTTGTCACTCATTCTCTAGTGGTTCATCAGCAACCATATCAAGCACCTGCTTTACAACAATCATATCAAGCACCTGCTACTCAACAACCAACGCAACCATCTTTTCTAGAGTTAGATTCAGGACTTGATGTTCCTATTTTTAATACTTCTGATGATCCCATAGCTAGTTTAAACAAGGCAATGGCCTTCCTTAGCATAACATTTGCCTCTTGTTTCCCACAAACAAACAATCATCTAAGAACCTCGTCTAATCCTAGGAACCAAGCAACCATTCAAGATGGAAGAGTCACCGTGCAGATAGTTTAGGGAGACAGACACAGGGGTATGGTAACAATGGGACAAGGAATAATGTTACAACTCAGGGAGCTAATAGGAACGGGGCTGCAGGTCAAGCAAGGGTGGTAAAGTGTTACAACTGTCAAGAGGAAGGTCATTTTGCTAGACATTGCACCAAACTAAAGAGACCCAAGAATTCAACATGGTTTAAGGAAAAGATGTTGTTGACTGAAGCTTTGGAGTCAGGATCTTATATGGATCCAGAATAGTTGGCTTTCTTAGAAGATAATGGGGATACATTCACTCCAGTTCAAGCATCTCAAGAAATTCCATCTCCAGCAGCATTCCAGACTGATGATCTTGATGTCTTTTATTCTGATTGTGATGATGTACCCTCTACTAAGGCATTTCTCATGGCTAATCTTTCCTCTTACAACTCAGATGTTCTTTCAGAGGTACCATTTCATGAAAAAAAACATAGAAAATGATATGAGTTATCAAAGTGTGCAGAAGACATAGTCTTTTGAACAACCATATTTTGATAATGAAACAAAAGTTGACATAAATAGTGATAGTAATATCATTTCTTATGAACAATATTCGCAAGAAACTAAAAATCCGGTTATTCAAATCACTAGTTCTCCTGCACAACAAGATGAACTGTTAATGTCTGTCATTGAAGAAATGTCTAGTCAGGTTGCTAAATATAATAAGGTGCAACGAGAGAATAAAATCTGTAAATGAGACCTTAACTGCCGAGCTTGAAAGATACAAAGAACAAGTAAAAATCCTTGAACAAAGACAAATTTTTGATTTCACTAATAAAAAAAAGTATATTGATGGTCAATTAACAAAGGTTGTTGTTGACAGAAATGCAAAGGTTACTGATTTTGAAAAACAAATACACTCATTAAAACTACAACTCAATGCAACTATTGAAAGTCATAAGATTTTATCAACAACATTTGAATGTTTGAAAAAAGAGTCTAAGAAAAAGGAAGATAAATACCTTGATGAAGTCATTGATTTATAAAACAAAAACAAAGCTTTAGACAATGTGGTTTACAAAATGGGTCAGTTAACGCAAATGATGCAAATGTTAACAAAACCTCAAGCTTTTTATGATGAAAGTCACAAAACAACACTTGGTTATCAAAATCCTTTTAATCTCTCACAAGCTTAAAGAAAAGCACATGCTTTCTATGATGGCCATACTATTGTTAAGAAACATGGTACTTTCTCTGTACCTGATATTGAGGAAACCTTAGATTTGGCTGAAGAGAGTAGGTTAAAAATGCTAGCAAAACAAAATGACCCAAGCATAAAAGACAAGAAAGTTAATTTTACCCTTGTTGATTATGTGGTGTTAAATAAACTATCTGAGCATTTTGTTAAGCATATTCTGCCTTAGAAACAACTGTTTGCAGAGAACAGGCCTTTTTGGTTTACCTATTTACAACCCGATTTCTATAAAAACCACCAGTATCCATTCTGAACCAGTTTTCAAAGAAGGAAATCCTCGTGAACTTCTACCAATCATTGGTATAAGATATTTTTCATAAAATAAAAAGAGCATGTAATATTTTGATGAAATAAAACCTTTCATACCAAAATAACTGGCAATGAGAAATAGGATCTGGGGGTTGAACATATAACGAGGGCTTTTGAAAAAAGATTCCAACCTTTTTGCTCAATACTTTGAAAGAATAATTTCAAATGTTTGAACATGTTCTTTACAAGAACTCAAAGAACCAATGAAAGCAATTTTAATCAAATTAGAAATTGAGTTGCTAAATGATTTCATAGATAAGAAAAGTATTTTGAGATTCAGGAAAAAGGAATTAAGACTTGATAATGATCGTCTTTTAGAGGAAACTATTATCTATCCAAGATGTAATGAAATGTTGTAATTGCATGCTAATGTTCATTCTCATAATGTGTTACCCTGCGAAATACTAATTCTCTAAACATATAATTCTGCAACTGAACTGTTGAAACATGAGAAATGATCATTTAAAGAGAGCATTCTTAATTATCTTAAGATCTTGTCATAACTGTTGTGAATTCTTACTGCCATTAATGATTATAAGAACAATGCAAAAAAGTTTTTTGGATGAATACAATGAGACTCTCGTGCTTAAGCGAGCTTGCTAAAAAGAATGACATGATGAAGAGGTTGTTTACCAAAATGAACTCTTCAAAACACTGTTCACGACATGAAAACTAATGTAATTACTCTTGAAATAAAATTGGCAACAAAAGCATAGAAAGTTTTCACACTAACATCAGACATCAGACCCTTCATAATCCAGATGCTCTTTAATTTAAGGAAATTTATCAGTAATAAATGAGTTTGCACAGCTCAGTTGAAATCAAGAAAATGTCTCCGATGAGAGCTAAGGAACACATTTGATGTTTATTAGTGTAGGTTTATTTTTTTTATATGATTCAAAGTTTTAAATTTATATTTTGCCAACTCAACGCAAAAACAACACTTTAACGACAGTAGTACCCAAGTCGCTAGTTAAGTTTTTCGTGTGTAAGTAGAGTTTCGATCACCAAGAGTGAGGTTAAATCAATCATTTAATTATATCTTGGTTATCTAATCTATGTAATTTCTATTCTAATCCTATTTAAATCTTATGTCAGCTCTAAATCCTAATTCCAATGGAAAAAGGGGCGTTTTCCCAGCCTAAACTGCACGGTTTGGTTGTGACTTACAATCAAGTGATAAAGAAACTGTTACTATGCAAGCTAATTAACAAAATATGAAAAGAGCGTCGAACCTATATAAGAAAAACTGTAATAACCATTATTAATCCGATAGACTGTTGGTTGTTTTTTATTTAGTGTCAATGATTTCTTCTCTTGAGGTGCAATATCATTCTTAGACTAGTAGTCCGCACTGTGTCAAACTATCCAATGGAACAGAACGTTATTTGTTGAATTATCTAGTCCCCCTGCTAGTCAACACGATCAATAAACATTGGTAAATATCCAATTAACTAGTTAAGCCAGAAGCGTATCCTAGACACAGACTTAGAAAGGGACCAATAATTGTGTAACTATGATTCTAGTGTAATAAATATACTATAAGGAGAGCTATCCGGACTCTAGAAACTGCTTGGTCCACTAGCTATATCCAGTTGAATGATAGGTCGCATTACAAAAGTTGCGTAAACAAGTATAAATCATAAAACATAAACAAAGAATAACAACGATAAAAATCAAGAAATCGATATACACAAATACCAAACATTCAGATCTTCAAATAATCGGCTAATACCACGAAGGTATTAGCCTTTAATCGTCATAATAAATACAAGAGTAATAATTTAGCCAAGGTAAACTAACCGAGTTAACGAATGATACCAAAAACTAAACGATTACTAAAGTAGATGGAATTACACGATGTCTCTTATGGAATTGAATACGTTGCTCGACCTCATCTGCTCTTTTTCTCCTCTGAAAATTGACTTTTGTGATTTAGGTAATAAGAATATGATTTAGCACACTTAAAACTTTTTTTTGAGTTTTCTATTTATAATGTCTGGAAGTCAGTTCAATACGGCGTATCTAATGGGTTGAATACGACGTATTGGGGATTTCTTAGAGTAGGGACCATGTTTGATATCTTCTAAAATATTATATTGATTCCATATCTTGAATACGGCGTATTAAGTCCTCTGGATATGGCGTATTGATCTTTAATCTTCTGTGGTCTTTGGTGAGTGCAGGCACGGATACGCCGTATCTTCTTGATGGATACGGCGTATTGGTCTTCAAAATAGTAATCTTCAAAATATCTTCATTTAAGCTCCAAAATGCGCGCCTTTTGCTATGCTTCACCAATTACTCCATAATTACTGCAATTCTCAAATATAAACGATTAAGTAACAATTCTTTGCAATAACTATACAAAATGGGTTAATATCGTGGGATAAATGATGCTATAAATAGAGAATATTTGATGTCATCAACATTGCGAATTTAAAAGAAAAGAATGTTGTTGAAAGTGCTGTAAATGTGCATAATTCGAATGTGGTTTCAAAAGTGTATAAATTAGATTTGCAACCTCTTTCCCCTCGCATAAAGAAAAATAGGGATGGACATATAAATTACCTTAAGGTAACTCAGGAACACACTGATACTCTTTAGGACATAGTTGAACAAGCTAGAGCCTTAAAACCTCTAGATAATGCATTGGACTATTCTTGTAAGTATACTCAAAGAATACAAGAGTTGCTAGTATGCGTGTGTGCCTCATGCCCTAGTTCAAAACGTGTAAGTGAGAAATTAGTTGCTGTTACACCAATGAATAGAACTAGGAATGTTAGGTTTGCCGAATCTAGTGAAACATCAAAAGATAAAACACAAAAACAGGTAAAACCACAAGAAAAACAGACCACTAACAATTCTGTGTCACCTTCTATAAGAGTAAGTAGTTCTACTGAAGCTAGCGTATCAAAGCCTAGAAGCAATACAAAGAAAGATAGGATCTCGCAAATTTCAAGTAGTAACAAGAATATAAATAAAGTAGACCATCCTAGGATTGCCACGTCTAGTTTGAATAATATGAATCGTGTTTCTAAAACAGTCTGTAGCACAAATGTTAAGCATTCTATATTGAATGTGAATTATGAACTTATTTATACTACCTGCCATGAATGTATGTTTGATGCTATTCATGATCAATGTGTTAGTAATTATCTTAATGATGTGAATGCTCGTGTCAAATCTAAATCTATGACATCTAGATCTGCTAAGAGAAAAAAGAAGAAAATGTGAAACCTACTAGTAAAGTTTACACTAATGTTGGATATAGCTGGAAACTGATGAGGTGTCATTTTATACACTATTTCTGGGTTATTTAACCCCCTAAATCATGCAAATATGCCCAGATTATGTGCTTAGTCGTTTGTTTTCAGTTTTTTAGCACTTGGATGGCATTTAGAGGGAATACACATGACTTGGGCTCATTTGGAAAAGAAATGAACGAGATTATAGACCTATACCAAATCCTTGAAGAAATATTGCTTACAGGGCTTAGAGACGGCGTAGCAAGCATAAAGCGACGCCGTCGCAATCCATCTAGTAACGGCGTCAGATATTTGGTGACGGCGTCAAGACGTGGCTGACTTAATGAGGATCTAGAATCATCCATGTAGCAACGGCGTCAGGATTACAATGCGACGCCATCGTAGCGATATCTCTATATATACTAAACCGATTTTAGGGTTTTAGGTGTGTAACTTTGTATAACTTTAGGGAGATGAACCTTAGCTCTTGTAGCAGCTTCATAGGTCGTTTTTAGGGCTTCAAAACCCTAGTGTACTACCTTGAATGCATGTTTTAATCCAAGTAAGGTTATTTATCTTTAATCATTCAATATGTCTATGTGTTGTGTGATTGATTTATCTCTTTGCTTTCTTTATAACATACGAGGCTAAACCATCCTTTGTATTTGCTTATGATTGCATAAAAGTTGGATTATAGATCCTTTTACTGTTGCTTCTTGATTGATGATTGTGCGCGTTAGATTCTAGAAAACTAGCTTTTGTTTGTATCGCTATAGATACGTCTAGGGAAACGCGAGTGCGTAGAAAGGATACCATCGGGTAATAGTCTTCATACAACCTTGCCCTTTTATATGGTTGATCCCTCTTAAGATATTTCACCTGCATTTAATGTACTCTTGGGGGCCTTGTAATAGTCTTTATACTACGTGATGACATCAAATAACGTCTATTTTATAGCATCATTTATCACATGTTATTAACCCATTTTGTATAATTATTGCTAAGAATTGTTACTTAATCGTTTATATTTGAGAATTGTAGTAATTATGGAGTACTTGGTGAATATTAGCAAAAGGCGCGCATTTTGAGCTTAAACGAAGATATTTTGAAGATTACTATTCTGAAGACCAATACGTCGTATCCATCAAGGAAGATACGGCGTATCCGTGCCTGCACTCACCAAAGACCACAAAGGAATGAAGATCAATACGTTGTATCTAGACAGACTCAATATGCTGTATTCAAGATATAGTATGTGAATATTCTGGAAGATATCAAACGTGGTCCCTACTCCAAGAAATCCCTAATACGCAGTATCCAACCCATTGGATACGCCGTATCGAACCGACTTCCAGACCTTACAAGTAGAAAACTCAAAAACAAGTTTTCAGTGTGCTAAATCATATTTTTGACACCTAAACCACAAAATTCGATTTTCAGAGGAGAAAAAGAGCAGAAAAGGTTAAGCAACGTTATCAATTCCATAGGAGACATCATATAATTCCATATACTTTAGTAATCATTCAGTTTTTGGTATCATTCGTTAACTCAGTTCGTTTACCTTGGATAAATAATTACTCTTGTATTTATTATGACGTTTGAAGGCTAATTATGAAGATTTAAATGTTTGGTATTATTTATCTGGATTTCTTGATTTATCGTTTATGCTTGTTTATGTTTATCAATTTATACTTGTTTACGTGCTTTCGTATGCGACCTATCATTCAACTGGATCTAGTGATACAGACAAAGTAATCTAGAGTCCGAGATAGCTATCCATATAGTGAATTATACATCTAGAATCATAGGATCACAAGTATTGTCCTTCTAAATCTGTGTCTAGGATACGTGATATGTGTGAAAACACATATCCGTTTTATATCAAAAATAACCCATAAAAGACAAAATTATGCTTAAAATACTTGTATATTGCTTGTTTTGTCTTTGTGATTATGTAGGTACAGATATTGCAAAAATCTTAAGAAAACGGTCAAATCCGGACAAACACAGACACGGGAATGGATAAGAGTGCACAAGAGCCGAGAGAATTCTATCAAGATCAACAAAAGTCAACACACTAAATGACAAAAAACCAAAAATAACCCATAACATCAGTCCCTCAAAGAAAAGCCAGATTGCAAAAAATGGTCCCTTAACCTAACGGTGTTAACTCCTTTTTTATAAGAGTAAACACCCGATTAACTACTTATTTTAAATCCACATATCTAAGATTTGCACTAGTCCGAACATAACGCGTGTGTTATAACTACTTAGTAGACTATCACTCAGCATGATTATATAGCCGCTCTGATCGAGGTCATAAGGCCGAATGTCCTAATCAGAGTAACTTCAGTGTCAAAAAATTGTCACTCCACACCCCACTTTTTTAATATATGTAAAATAGTTATTACTACGCATAAATTGTATGATGTGTTTAGGTGTATTAGAAATCTGTTTTTAATGTTTTTAATTCATTACTATTCGTTTTTTGATTTTGTTGATGAGAGAGTAGAAATAGCTCCCCCACTCTTTCCCACCAAGTCTGTCTGTTCCTCTCTACTTCACACAGTCTTCCGTATTTGAGCTACTCTGAACTCGTTGTGTCGCTCTGAAAATCACACCATCCTAGAACGCGCCATATGATACTCGCACCAAATTAGCATAGTGGACGAAGAGCACACATCCCTTCCAATCCCCGCCTCTGCTGCCCCATAAAGACTGACGGGGCCCAGAGTATTAATAACCAAATGCTACTTATTGGTCAATACCCACAAAGGGAACAACATTGATAAGTGGATTGAAGGAAAACACCACGGGGGGGAAAAGGGACAAGAAAATTTGGCACTAAAAAGGTGAAAAAGACAGAATAATGGCTTGACTCATGTAATGATGCTACGTTGGCAAATCGTGGTTGCTCTACCAAAGTGATCCAAACGAATCTATATAGATAAAGATCTAATGCTTGAGAAGAATGAAGGGACAAGATTAAGGGAGAAAGGAGCATGATCCAAGGCCTAAAAGCATCTTTTCAGGGCAATAAATAGCCTCTCACATTCACACACGGGGATATCTAGTTTTTTTAGCTTTAAAAATTTCTAGTTAAATTGTAATTTTCATAAGTTAGCTTATGTAGTTTTAATTCAGTTTTTAAAAAGCTTATTGTAATCTTAGTTTCAATATATTGTAATCACTTTTCTAGTTAAAAATCATTAAGTTCTTTTATTTAATTATCTGTTCATAAGACTATAAGCTCTAATGTTGTTGCCTACTGTTATCATAGTTTCTTCATAAGCTCTTTGTAGTCTTCTAAGCTCAAAATTGAGCTAATAATAAACATTTTATCTATGTAAACCTTAAATAAAGTCTTAATACCCTTGCTTAATAGATGTGAGTTTTTGCGATTATAAGCTTACAATGGAGAGCTTATGGGGTTTACTTAGCTTATCATTGATAAGCTATAAGCTAGAGCTTTGTAGAGGCTCATTTGAGCATTGATTTTGCCTTTGTTTAGCTAAGGCTTTGGTAAGTTTCTTATTTCCTTCCTATTTACGACACCGATAATGAAGAAGAAGAATCGATGCCGGTTTATGATACTGATATTGAAGATGTCATTGAGGAGGAAAAAAGATTCGTTGGGAAAGGAGGATTTGGTAGAGAAGAAGACAACATAGAAGATGTTGTAGTTGTGGCTAATGATCTTTGTTCTTCAATGATACAAACTATTTTAAGTGTTGATTTTGAGGAAGGAAACTTGATGCAGGGGATATAAATTTGGATGCTACGAGTACAAGGGACGAGTGAGGCAAACTTAAGGATGAGTTTTTTTTAAGTGGGGGAGGATGATGCAGGGGAATTGTGTTGGAACAAATTACAAACGACTAAGTGTCGTTTCTGCTGTTAGACATATTCGTTTCTGCTGATAAGCACTAAGTCATTTCTACTGACAGTTTAAATAGCATTCCTACTGATAATGTTCCTGCTGGCAGATCAAGTAGCATTCCTGCTGATTATGTTTCTGCTGGTCATGTTCTCGTTCCTGCTGACAGTGATAGAATCTGCTGATTGTTATTTATAGACGTAATTAATGTAATTAAGGAATTATAGTTATATTTTAGTATTATCTCATTAATATAGGAATGAGATAAATTAGGAAGTGATTGATATTGATGTATATCTCTTACGAGATTTTAGTTTTCTTGTTGACTAATTTAGGGTTTCTTCTCTATAAAAGAAACCTTTAGCATTAGGGTTGGACACCGATTGTAAAAACACAAAATCAATTTATTATCAATAGAGAGATCCATAGAGGATCGTTATTCATAGTATTCTTCTTTATTGAATCGTTTAGTTTCCGCCTAAACATTTGATAGAGTCTCTCACGTATGTGCTTGTGATTACATAAGTACTATACATTCTCAAAGGCTAGAAGATCTATCTAGTTCTAGATCCTAACAATTGGTATCAGAGCCTGTTGGCTCTCGATCTAGGATCTTATAAGATTTTCATTTGTGATTTATTTTCTGTTTTTAGTCAATAAAGGAAATCGGTGAAACTAGGGTTTTCTGAAAACCCTAATTTGATGATCTTTCTCTTAATCATTAAAACAGCAGTGGGTTGTAATCATGGCTCTTAAAAGAGTCATGTTTTGATGATCTTTCTCTTGATGATCGTGTTATTACAGATTGTTGATATCAAAATAAAGCATGAACAGCAAGTTACATGGCGATCTAGTTCGATGTGCTCATACAGCAGGTTCTGTCATTTGAAAAATCATGTGTGAAGCAACAGCAGGGTTCTTCTCCACAAACCCTAACATGTATAAAAGCAGCAGCAGGCTCGTGGTTGAATATGGATGTGAAATAACATATTATAATGTGCCTCAAAAGGGTTCCAGCAGCAGGATTGTTTTTGTGTTCGGTTCCTGGTGTGTTTCATGAAGGGATCAGATATTTATGATTGATATGACTAGTGACATGGAAGCAAAGAGCAGATCGGTGTCTTGGATGATGGAAAAATCTTTGGTGTTGCGTGATTCTTGTGGTCCTAAACTAAGATGTGGTGAACAGGTGTATCATGTCTTCATGATCAGTAATATGAAAAGACGTGTGGTAAAAGTGAGTTGGCTGCACGATTAAAGGAAGACAAGTATAAATTGTTTAATGTCTGACATTATTTGATTGAAGATTTGTATCATGATACTTGCTGATTTTTAGGGATTTATTGTTTTCCCTAATTATCTCTAGTTGACGTGATCTTGGTTGGTTACAAATTGGGTATGCTGGTTTTTAGGGATTTTGTTGACTTCTCTAAATAATCATCTGATTATATGCTACGTGGGTGTGTATGCGTAGTATAACAGAAAAGTAGGTGGTATTCATTCGTGTATTTAAGGGTTACATGTGCTGTTCATAATTGGACTAATCACTCTTGGTATCACGACAAGAATAACAAGGTTTATTACTACTACTTGATGAGAAGGAATCGTGGTACATAAGCAAAGATCATGCTGGAATTACCGTGACAATGCTGCTGTTATCAGCAGGACTGCTCATGGATGGAATAGGGGTACAATGGTACTATTCGCTGACAATATAAAGTTTTGGTTTGGTGTTGGGTGATGGACCACAACACAAGGAAGGTGTTCGATCAGGTGCCAAGGACGAATTCATTATGGTACTATTCGTGTTCATTATAATGCTGCTGGTCCTCACTTTGGTTCTATCAAAAGTAAATTTAAGGAAATATCACTGTCACTGTGTACTTTGGTTCATCACTTGTATGCGGCCAAGAATTTGTTTTAATGGTGTTACTGGTCATTCATGCTGGCTGACATATTAGGTTTCTACTATTTATGTGTTGGTTCCTACTGATTGAGTTCATTGATTACTACTGGTGGTTATTTTCGGTTCTCATTGGTTCCTACTGCTCGTTATCTATTCCTGCTGGTCGAGTTCTCCATTTCTGCTCGTTGTTATATTACGGTTTCTGCTGATTGTGATCGGTTACTGCTGGTCCTTGTGTGTTGCGTGTTCATGCTACTTGCCTGGTCCGTTCCTGCTGTTTGGCCGGGTTTATGCTGTCCGATTCCTACCCTCATTCGTGCTAGTCCATTGGTTCCTACTGTACTACATGGTTCATGCTGGTTATGTTCTCAGTTTGTCCTGGTTACTATTTGATTCCTACTGATGGGTTTCTACTGACGCATACGGTTCCTGCTGACTTGTTGTATACTGATTTCTTTGGTCGGTTTTGGTTCCTAATGGTATGCTTGTGATTTAGTGACTAGTCTGATGTCACTGCTGGTACGGGAGGACGGAGTTCTTAGCCATCATCATTTTGTTGGAGAAATTATTTTGTGAAGACATTTGATTATCACTTATTTGATGTTGTGGTTGATTCTCACAGGGTTCGTGTTTTATCATATCTTTAAGTCATTGGCAGCAGACGATGATTTTTAGATAACTTGCTTGGTTTGTATGGTGATGAAGACTTGGTGAATCTAGTGAAGGGGTACGATCTATTGTATAGTGCTTAATGCGTACATTTGCTAGAATTTTGTCAAGATACTACTCATTTTCAGCAGGATGAGTTCGACGTCACGTGGTTAGTGCAAGACATATGACACAGGTCTGGGAGATTCCACTTCTTCAGCAAATCAGTTATATTTGATTCTCTTCATCAGTGATCACTCCATGGAGCCTATTGGATCTGAGGTTTATCGACGTGCACTTCTTGAGGGGAAGTCTTCAGCTTATTCCTACTTGAGTTGATAAGCCAAAAAGAGGAAGAGTGCATGGATCAAGGGGAAGTCATCACCGAGAAGGACGCAAAATTTCCTTCATCTAGCGGGTTTTGAGATCTTAGTGCCCGTCCCCGCCCCGAACCCGATAAGAATCCCCGTTAATGCCCTGAAACCCGCCCCTAACCTGATAAGCATGCTCCGCCCCGCCTCAAAAACTCTGGGTTTTAGGTTTCCCCATTGGATTCGGGTTTTTTTGCCATCCCTATTAACCCTAGACTTAAATTGAAAGGAAATAGATGAAATATCTTACAATTGATGATGTTGATGATGTTGTAGATGATTATAGGTGTTGATTAGATCTTCAATTTAAGTTTTAATGGTTGATTTTGAGTTTTTGGGTTGTTTTGTTCATTTTCGTCGCTGCTGAGAAGAGAGGGGGTGTTTGTTTTTGTGTTTTTTTTTGACAAAGTAAGAAATATACGAGTTTTCTGGTGGCGGTCCCATATAGTCAGGCGGTCCCAAATATATTGAGGGGCCGCCAAGGATATGGGGGCCTCAATCAGTGAGGGAATTTAGACTTGGTTTTGACGAAAATTTTACAAAGAGGAGTGTTGTTTTAATTTACATTTAGCGAATTAAAAATGCTTAAGGTACTTCGGATGAAGTATTTAAGTTGTCACGACACGAAAAAGAACACGGACTAGAATTTAGATAAAAGAAAGAGAAGCAGACTAGTACGATTTATGGAATGTGTTCCATCAGTCATAAACCAAGACGTAGATAGTTAAACGATTCATGTTTAAGGGTTTTTGTAAGAATGTCGGTGATGTTGTCGATGGACGGCACTTTTTTAATTAAGATAATTTCCGAATCAAAGACATTATCACGAAGAAAGTGGTGGACGAACTTCGATGTGTTTGGTTCGTTATATTCGGCTCAACTTGTCAAGAATTATGTGATGATTTTGCCAAGATCATGAACGATGAGTTTGAAATGAGTATGATGGGGGAACTAAATTTTTCTTAGGTTTATAAATAAAACAATTAAAAGATGGTATATTCTTTAATCAATCATAATATATAAAAGAAATGCTTAAGTAATTTGAATTAGAAGACTCTAAGCCAATGAAAACTCCTATGTCTACAAAAACAAAACTCACGAAAGACGAAGAAGGTGAGTCCGTAGATAATACCAAATATAGAGGTATGATAGGTAGTTTATTATACTTAACGGCAAGTAGGCCCGATATCATGTTTAGTGTTTGCCTTTGTGCACGCTTCCAAGAGGATCCCAAAACCTCTCACCTTGAAGCGGTTAAACGTATCTTCCGATACATTAAAGGCACTACGCACTTAGGATTATGGTATCCTAAGGGGTCCGGCATAGAAACCATAGTATATGCCGACTCTGATCATGCGGGAGATTATGTGGACCGAAAAAGCACTAGTGGTATTTGTACGTTTATGGGATGTTGTTTAACATCTTGGTTTTCGAAGAAGCAAACCGCTCTTGCTATTTCCACTACCGAAGCCGAATATGTAAGCGCCAGAAAGGCATGTCAACAAGCACTATGGATGAAACAAGCTCTCGTAGATTATGGCATTAGGTTAGATGACATTCCTATAATGTGTGATAACAAAGGGGCTATAGACTTAAGTAAAAATCCCGTACAACACTCTCGTACAAAACACATTGAGATTCGTCACCATTTCCTTCGTGACAATGTTCAAAAAGGAAATATTTCCATAGAAAAGGTTTCATCGATACTGCCAGTACAAATTATTAGTACTGTTAGTTAGTCCTGTTTGTTATATAGTTAGTACTGCTAAAGTGATATGCATGAGTTATATTAGGAATAGATATGCATGATCACTTGATGCGTTTTGTAAGCCCATTAGGGTTTCCTTGGTGTATAAAAGGAACTCTAAGGCATAGATCTAAAAATCAGTTTTTCATATTAGTATTCATAGTTTTGCATAACAATCATAGTTAGTATTAATAGCTATATTGTAATTCAAAATAGTATTCAATATATTGAAAGTTTAGTAAAGATCTTGTTTTTTACTATTTCATTGTCTTCTTGGTATTGCAAATAGATTCAATCATGTTTGTGATATTCTCCATCTTGTTTCTACTATAGTGTCTTGGAATCTATCAATATAACTAAGCTTTAAAAAGCTAAGTAAGATCTGTCAAGAAAGGATCAACAAGTGGTATCAGAGCTTGTTGATAAACTCTAAATAAAAAGAACAATATATCTACACAAGTTCTCATAATCAAAGAGAAGATGAAATCACAGTATAAAACTACCCAAACAGTATATGCACTAAAACTTCCTATACTCAAAACAGGAGACTATGATCTATGGAGCATGAGAATAAAGCAATATCTTACTCACATTAATTATGCTCTTTGGGAGGTTATTATGAATGGTGATGCACCTGCCATTGCATCAGCTAATACTGAAGGTCCCATTCCTCCTAAAACTGCTGAACAAAAGCTAGCAAGAAAGAATGAATTAAAAGCAAAAAGTAATTTGTTGTGGCCATATCCTGTTAAGCACCTATTGAAGAAAAATACAGTTTGGAGAAACAAAGAATCATAAGAATATATACAGAAGACCTTTCTGATGCATGAAATTGTGTGTATTTTACTGCCATCAAGTTCGATAGGAACAGATAAAAACCTATGTTAGGTTTCAGAAACTCATAAGCCTATTAGAAATTCATGTAGGATGTTATATGACTTAGAAGATGCTAATAATTAGGTGCTATGAAGTCTTCATGCAGATTAGTTTTTTTTTGCCTGATCTGCGGTATCTAATGCTGTGCTTGTTGAGTTGTGCTTGGTTGATTTGTATAACAATTTTAAAAGTATAAGGAACGCTGAGATTAAAATGCCTTTCAAGCTCAAGCTCAAACTCTCAGAATGTGGCTTTTGTATATCATATGATACTTGAAGTACTGTAATGAAGCAGTTAATATTGTTATGATGTTCCTGCTGCTAGGTCAATGGGACAAGTTTCTTCCTTAACCCATATGTGATGATGTCTTATTTTCCCTTCTTTGCTAATCAATCTAATAGTTTCAGTTGGCATTGAAGATCTGGGAGCATTATTGATATGTTGTCTTAAGAGATGGAGTCTCATATGGCTGGTGGCCATGCTTACCCATGAGGGTGAAGAGTTCTAAAGAAGACATGAAGGAATATGAATTTTAATGGAAAAAGAATAAAACTATTTGATTTGATAAGAACTAAGGTTGAATTGTTACAACTGCCACATAAGAGTCACTTTTCTTGAGAATGCAGGGCCAAAGGAATCAAGGGAATGAAATGGAATTGCTACAGAAGGATTGTACCAGTAGAGACTCCTGTAAATGCCTTGGTTGTTCAAGATGGGATAGGTGGTTATGATTGGAGCTTTCAGGCTGAAGAAGACATCACAAACTTTGCTCTAATGGCCTATACATCCCAAGGTTCATCAAGTTCTCAGTTCCAGACATTGAGGTACATACTTGCTTTAAAAGATGCTTAAAATAAATCATATGAAAACTCTCAAATATAGTATTGATAACAGCGTGATGCTCTTAAAAAATCTAATCTAGAAATTATTGGTTATCAATTAGGCTTAGAATCATTAGAAGCTAGAATTGTAGTTCATCAAAAAATGAAGCTATTTATGAGGAAGACATTGCATTTTTGAAAGATGATGTTAAGGTAAGAGATAATTCTATAACAGAGCTTAAAAATCAGTTAGCAGAGGCTTTAAGAGAAAAAGATGATTTAAAACTAAAATTAGAAAAGTTTGAAACATCATCTATGAAGCTAAACTAACTGATATAACAGTCAAATAATGTTATAACAAGTCTGGTGTTGGTTTTGACAGTCAAATAAATGAAAATGAATTGCATGATTGTCATCTGAATAAAAGTGAAGTGTTACGAAAGTGGAATATGATTGTGTGTGAATGAGATTGAAGAAGAAAATAATCAAGTAAATGATAGGTTTAAGAAGGTTGAGGGATATCATGCAGTTCCCCCTCCCTACACTGGGAACTACATGCCCTCAAGACCTGACTTATCCTTTGTTGGATTAGATGATTTATGTCGTGTGTGTACCCATATGTGTTCGGGAGTGAAACTATCTTAGTGTGTAGAATTGAATCACTGCATCTAAGTCTAGTAAGGATAGTTGGAATAACCTAATGATGTTAGGGCCTAGTGCTACTTTCATTGGTGTGAAGAGTTAGGAGGTCTGATAGTGATGATGATTGGGTGATTAGACCTCATTTGAATAAAAATAAACCTAGTTATGCTAAAATTTAATTTTTATTAAAATCAGATGAAAAATACTAGGAAATCTGTTATTGAACATCCACTCATATTGGAAGTGATAAACCATAGAAAAGTCAGAGGTACTAGGGTTGATAAAAGTAAATTAGATTGGGAATAATTGACTCAGATCTAGAAATGTTTGAATTTATAAAGAAAAGCTTGTTTTGTTGTGGGAGTTTTCACCATTTAATAAAGACTGTGATTTTAAGACAAGAAATTAGTAGTAAAAACCAGTGTTTAAAATAAGGGAAGGGTTACTGGTCAAAAGGAATTTAGTGCAGTATGGAACCAATGCTCAGAGGGCAAACCACCAAAACAAAATTTACTCACCTACATCCGAATTTTGATTCAAAAGTAGTTGTAACAAAGTCAGGACAAAGTACATTAATGCTGCTAAGCAATAGCTCTCCAAGAGCTAGCAAACATCAATTAATACTGCCAAAGCCTATTAATACTGATGCCCTAAATCAATTGTGAATGGATTGCAGTACCCAAAAAACAATATTCCTATTTTAAAGAACATTCTTAGTAAGAAGGAACTTTGAACCAAAAATCTGCAGCTAAAACCAATAATCTTATTGAAAAAGTTTAAAAGGCTAGAGTTAACAATGTAACTACTGATAGGCATAAGAAAGTAGTTACTATGCTGGGGAAAAAGGATATGAGTTAAGTCCTCAATATTGCTGGATTTGGTGTACAACTAGAAAAGTAATTGACCATATCTCCAAAGACAGTGGATAATACATGGCCGAAAAAGATTTTTCTATGTTGATCCTCTATGTAGACTCATGTCAGTATGGTTGGGTCTATATACGAGAAACATTATTCTCTTTTTTGGATTGCAGGGTAAATCTAACTATTTGCCTTACAGGATCTAGGGATTTTTGATTGTGGTTGCTCTTGGCATATGTTAGGAACAATGTTACTTCCTTACAGATTATCATGACATTGATGGGGATTTGTTGATTTGCAAGGAATGTCCTAAAGGAGGTAAAATTACTGGAAAAGGTAAAATTAGGACTGGGAAATTAGACTTTGAAGATGTATACTTTGAAAGGGTCTTAAATTTAATCTTTTATCTGTCTCACATACAGGTGTGACAAGAAATACAGTGTTCTTTCACTGAGACTGAAGGTCTTGTTCTCTTCTACTGACCTTTAAGCTCTTGATGATAGTCAAAAGTCTTGCTTAAAGTTCCCAGACAGAACAAACATGTATAATTTTGATATAAAGGATGTTGTTCCTTCAGGAGGTTTGACTTGTTTATTTGCAAAAGCTACAATAGATGAGTCTAATTTATAGCATAGGAGGCTTAGTCATATAAACTTTAAAACTATGAACAAACTTGTGAGGGGAAACCTTGTTAGAGGCTTACCTTCAAATCTTTTTGAAAATAACCATTCTTGTTGTTGGGATTCAGAGCTTCTACCTTAGTACTGCTAGTTATAGTTGGTTAGTACTGCCAGTACATTATTAGTACTGCTAGTATAGTTAGTACTGTTAGTGTAATAGTTAGTACAGTTAGTTATATAGTTAGTACTGCTTAAGTGATATGCATGAGTTATATTAGGAATAGATATGCATGATCACTTGATGCTTTTTGTAAGCCCATTAGGTTTTTCCTTAAGTGTATAAAACGAAGCCTACGACATAGTTAGACATATCATTTTTCACAGCAAACACAAGTTTATATAGTTAGTTATTCTGTAACCTAGGCAGAATATTTGCAATCAATATATATTCAAAGTTTTGTTTACATTGTTCTTCTTAGTATTACAAGTTAGATTCCGCATAACTTGTAGTATTCATTTTTTTGTTTCTCATATAGTACGTTTGTAATTATTCAAGTTTAACTAAGCCTTAACAAGCTAAGATAGATCTATTACATTAGGACTACATGTGGGTATCAGAGCTTGTAGAGAAACTCTGAATAAGAAGAACTCAACCAGATCTAGAACTCTACCTACTATAAAGAGTTGGTGAAGAATTGCACCTAAATTTGGATCCAGTTGAATCTCTCAATGGTGTCTTCTGTAAAACTACCTATCCTCAAGAAAGGTGAATACACCCTTTGGAGCATGAGGATGGAGCAGTACCTCACAAACATTGATTATGCATTGTGGCAAGTAATCATGAATGGTGATGAACCTGGTGAACAAAAAAATATGAAAATGGTGTTGAAACTGAAGTACCTCCAAAGACTGCTCAAGCACTATTACAAAGACAAAGAGAAAGAAAAGCTAAAAGTATTTTGCTTTTGGCTATTCCTGATGAATATCAACTGAGGTTCCATGGTATAAAGGATGCAAAAACTCTGTGGGCTGCTATCAAGAGTAGATTTGGTGGTAATGTTGAATCTAAGAAGATGCAAAAGAATGTCTTGAAGCAACAATTTGAAAACTTTTCTGTATCTGACACAGAAGGCCTAGATAAAGCATATGATAGGTTTCAAAAACTTATCAGCCTACTAGAAGTTCATGGTGCAGCTGTCTCTAATGAAGATGCAAATCAAAAATTCTTAAGAGCTCTACCTTCATCATGGAATAATGTTGCTTTAATTATGAGGAACAAAACTGGTATAGATGATTTGGATATAGATGATCTATACAATAACCTCAAAGTGTTTGAAGCTGACATCAAAAGTTCATCTGGATCATTTTTAAACTCTTAAAATGTGGCCTTTCTCTCTGCAGAAGACACTAACAGTATTAATGAAGTTAATACTGCTAATGGTGTTTTTATTGCATCATGCCATAATTCTCAGGGACAAGTCTCTTCATCAACATTACTGCATGAGCGATGTTCTCATTCTTTGCTAATCAGTCAAATAGTCCACACAATGATGATGAAGAACAAGAGCAGATTGATCATTGATAATTTAGAAGAGAAATAGACATAAATGGCAGGTTGGCCATGCTATTTCTATGAGGGTTAAGCGATTTTATAAGAAAACTGGAAGAAAGTTAATCTTCAATGGCAAAGAACCTGTAGGTTTTGATAAAACTAAGGTTGAATGCTTTAACTGTCATAGAAGGGGCCATTTTGCCAGGGAATGTAGAGCAACAAGAAATCAAGGGAACAGGAATGGAGATGCAGGGTATAGGAGCAGGGACAACACCAGAAGGACTGTACCAGTAGAGACCTCTGATGCATTGGTTGTTCAGGACAATGCTTTGATTATGCAAGATGGATTGGGATATGAATTGGATTTAGAGTATATGTCAAGATGCTACCAACTGAATTTACTCTTATGGCCTACACTTCAGGATCTGACACAGAGGTACATCTTGTTTTAAAAAAAAACTATGTTAAATAAAATATGAAAACTTCAAAATAGTTTGATAACACAAGACAAAACATTTAGTAAGGCTAATCTAGAAATTGTAGCTTATCAGTTAGGCCTAGAATCTGTAGAGGCACAGTTAGTTGTTCATCAGAAAAATGAAGCTGTCTATGAGGAAAAGATTGCAGTATTAGAGTTTGAAGTAAAAGATAAAGGTAATGCTGTCACTAGACTTACAAATCAGTTAGAACAAACTTTAAAAGAAAAAGAAGATTTGAAAGCTAAACTAGAACAGTTTGAAACATCTTCTAAAAACTTAAATAAACTGATTAATAGTCAAATAAGTTCTAAAGATAAAACTGGTCTAGGATATGGAGATCAATTGAATGAAAATGACTCAAGTGGTAGTGAATTGTTTAATAGTGTGTTTGATAGTCATTCAAATGGTGATGACAATCAAACAAATGATAGGTTCAAAAAGGATAATGGATATCATGTTGTTCCTCCTCCTTTAACTGGGAACTACATGCCTCCACTTGCTGACCTATCTTTTGCAGGATTGGATGATTCTGTTTATAGGCCTACAACAAATAAGACTAGTGCTAGTGTGTCTCAAGTTGAAACAAGTATCACCCCACCTAGCAATACTAGTGTAGAAATGCCTAGAGTTGAATCTGTTAGGCCTAGTGGAGTTATCATTGAAGATTGGGTCAGTGATGATGATGAGGATATTTTTCAATCTAATGATGTCCAAACAACAGTCAAACCTAGTTTTAAAAAGATTGAGTTTACTAAAGCTAGGAATGAACCTGTTAAATCTGATAAACAAGCTGTAAAACCTAGGATGGTCACTCAATCTCCTAAGGTAGATAGAAAAGATTGGAATGGGAAAATGACTCAAAAACTAGGGTTAGGATTTGGGTCTACAAAGAAAGCCTGTTTTGTTTGTGGTAGTTACATCCATCTAATAAAAGACTGTGATTTTCATGAAAAGAGAATGGCTAAAAAGTCTGTTTTGCAAAGTATGGGAAAGAATACTGGTCAAAGGGAGTTAGACCAATTTTGGACAACACTCAAAGAATAGATCATCAAAATAAATTTGTTCCAACTGCAGTCTTAACTAGGTCTGGAAGAATACCAGTTAGTACTGCCAAGCAGTATGTTAATACTGCTACCCCCAAAAATATAGTGAATGTTTCAAAAATCACAAATAAAACTTTTCCTAAGTCACATTCACCTAATTAGAAGGCCTTTTTATAAATCTCAATATTACTAAATACCAGGGTTTCAAGGATAAAGTTAATACTGTAGAGTAAAAAATGGTCGTTAATACTGCTGGGCAAACAGCAGTTAGTACTGTGAAGGGAAATGGGGTCACTGTTGTTAAGGCCTCAGCAGGTTATTTGGAGACCTATAATGAATAATTTAAACAATTGGCTCCAAAGACAATAGTAGAGCATGGATCTCAAAAAGAAAAAAGTAAATTAATTTGATCTACAAGGCAGACTCAAGTCAATAGTGGCTTGGGTCCCCAAGAAACTGACTCTCTTATTTTTATGCAGGGGAATCCACAACAAGCTTTAAAGTACAAAGGAATGTATGACATATTGGATGCTCAAGGCATAAGACAGGGAAACAAAAGCCTTACTTACTGGTCTATCATGATATTGATGGAGGTTTTGTTGCCTTTGGTGAAAGTACTAGGGTGTAAGATAAAAGGTATTGGTAAGATAAGACCTAATAATATAGACTTTGAAGATGTTTTTTTGTGAAGGAACTAAAGTTTAATTTTCTCATGTCTCACAAATGTGTGACAAGAAAAACAGTGTTCTTTTCACTGAAACTGAATTTCTTGTTTTGTCTCTTGACTTTAAGCTAATTTATAAAAGTCAAGTACTACTTAGAGTCCTCAGGCAAAAAAATATGTACAACTTTGATTTAAAGAATGTTGTTCCTTCTAGAGATTTTAACTGTTTATTGTAAAACGCCACAATTGACGATGTCCTATGCTATGGCATAGGTGGTGGGTTAGTGTGAATTTTAAATCAATGAATATAACTTGTGAACGGGAAACCTTGTAAGATGTCTTCCTTCATAAGATTTGAAAATTGGTCCATACTGTGTTTGCTTATCAGAAGGGAAGCAACACATAAGCCCTCCTGTAAGAATAAACTTTGAGCTTATATAGCCAAACCTTTACAGATGTTGCATATGGACTTATTTGGACCAACATCTATAAGGAGTATCAACCATAAGACCTATTGCCTTGTAGTGACTGATGACTTTAGTAGGTTTAGCTGGGTTTTCTTCTTAGCCACTAAGAGTGAAACTAGTGGGATTCTTAAGAAATTTATAACAGAAGTAGAAAGCCAATTAAACTATAAGGTTAAAGTAATCAGGTCTGATAATGGGACAAAATTCAAAACAGAGAAATTAGATGATTTCTGTGGGCAAAAGTGGATTAAAAGGGAATATAGTGTTGCCAGAACTCCACAACAAAATAGAGTTTCTAAAAGAAAGAATAAGACCCTGATTGAGGCAGCTAGGACTATGCTAGCAGACTCACTTCTACCTACAGTATTTTGGGTTGAAGTAGTTAATACTGCTTGTTATGTCTTGAATAGGGTTCTAGTAACCAAGCCTCATAACAAGACACCCTATGAACTTATTATTGGCAAAGCACCAAGCATAAGTTTCATGAGACCTTTTGGATGTCCTGTTACTATCTTAAATTACACCTGACCCTTAGGCAATAAAGTTTTGACTAGGAAGGCTGAGGAAGGGTTTTTAGTTGGGTTTATCTATTATTAGTAAGGGCGTTTCAGGGATTTAAACATTGAAACAGAACGTTGAATGAGAATCTGCCATGTAAACTTTCTTGAAAAAAACCAAATGTTGTGAGGGGCAAGGGACCTAACTGGCTTTTTGATATTGATTCCTTAACAAATTCTAAGAATTATTAACCAATTACTACAGGGAATCAAACTAACAAAAATGTAGGTCCACAAGAAACTAATGGCATTACAGGTTTGAAGAAAAATATTGATGTTGGACAAACTGAAGAAGAGAATGTGTCTACTCAACAATATATTATGTTCCCATTATGGTCATCTATCTCTTCAAACTACAAGAGCTAAGATGACAAGGCTGAGGATGATACAGTTGATGATGATGCTTATAAAAAGACTGTACAAGAACCAACAAGTGAGTATGATCAAGCCTTGAAGAATGTTTTTGATAAGATGATAAATCAAGAGAAGGAGGCTACAAAGTAACCAGATGCTGTTATAAAAGAGTTTAAATCTCAGTGTGATATCCAGCTTCTTCAGGAGAAGATTACTAGAGCTAGCAGTACTATCAGTTTTAATACTGTTAGCACACCAGTTATTTTGCTAGTGTATCTAGGACCTTTTAGTCTTGTTGGACCATCAAGGTTGGACCACCATTTCGTTCCTTTTTGGTGGTTCTTTGCCTATTGATGTTGCTAATCTCGCTATGATCTCTCTAATGCCTGAATTGGAGGATACTGCTGAAATTCAAAGTACTGGCATTTTTGGCAATGCCTATGATGATCATGACTTGGAAACTCTCAATACTGTCTTATGCCGGTCAAAAGTGTGGTGCTGAGGGCTGATTTAAACCATACTTGGAACTTTCCACTGTAGTTAAGTCCTTTTCCCACAACTTAGAGTACACTCTATTCTTCCTAAAGCTTAGATTATTAGGGATCCAAAGTCTGCAGTACAAACAAGGGCATGACAAAAGAAGAATTTGGAGATCCATGCTAGGTTTAGATACATCAGAAAAGCAATGAAGTTCATGTTAAGAGGAAACAAGCATATTAAACAGTATGGGAAATCTTTATGATTTGTCACTTCTTTGTTTTAGATGTAGCTAATCATAGCATGATCTCAGGGATTTTCTTCTTTGCAGGACCATTGTTGGTACTGTGACTTGGATCCATAATAATCATTATGCTTTTAGGATGAGTAATGTGTACTATTGTTGTGGGGAAATAAGGACTTACATAAGTGAAGGTTCCATGTTGTGTGAGATATCTCGCCTCTGCTCCACACTGTGATCTGCATATGATAGTTTTGTGGTTGCCATAGTCTTGGAGAATGCAGAAGCATTGCCAAAAAATGCTAAGTACTTCGAAGGTTTTAGCAGTATCCTTCAATTCATGGCATTTGAGGATCATGAGGAAGATTAGCAAACATCTATTAGGAAAAAGATCCACCAAAAGGAACGATTGGGTTGGTCCACTTGATGGTCCAACAAGACCTAAATGTCCTAGACTACACTGCTAGTATTCACTGGTGTGCTTAACAGTATTTAAACTTGATATTAATGCTAGCTTCCTAGTCAATCTTCTTCCTGAAAGAAGCTGGACTATCACATGTGTAATTTTACCCCTCTTTTATAACAGCAATCTGATTACTTTGTAGCCTCACTTCTCTTGATTTATTTCTTTTCATGAACATTCTCTCATGGCTTGATTATTACTAACTTGTTGGTTCTGGTACGTATCTTTTTATATGCTATAAATCATAACTGTATCATCCTCAGGCATTGTCATCGCTTTGCTCTTTTAGTCTTGAAGGAGTTAGATGTCCATAATGGGAACCTATTTTATATTGTTGCAGTAGACACATTCTTTCTTCAGTTTGATATCCAACATCTATTTTTTTTCTTCATACCTGGGTATTGCCAATTTGGTTCTTGGGGACACTACATGTTTTTTAGTTTGATTCCATGTAGTTATTGGTTATTATTTTAGAATTTGTTAAGGACTCAATATTCAAAAAGCCTGTTAGGTCATTGCCATACATCTTTTGGTTTATTTTCAAGAATATAGTTTTCCATGAGGTTTCTCTTCATCGTTTCTGGTCTTCCAATGTTAAATTACCCTGAAGCGCTCTTTACTATAATTGAGTACCCAACTAAAAACCATTCCTCAGCTTCCTATCATACATTGCCTATAAGGGGGTCTTGGGTATTGGATAGTAACAGGACATCCAAAGGATCATGAAACTTATGCTTTGCGTGCTCTTTCCAATATTAAGGTCATAGGGCTGTCTTGTTCTTGGGCCTTGGTCACTAGAACCCTATTCAAGACATAACAAGCAGTATTAACTGCTTCAGCCCAAAATATTGTAGGTAGAAGTGAGTCTGCTAGCATTAGTCCTAGCTGCCTCAATCAGGGTCCTATTCTTTCTCTCAGCAACTCCATTTTGTTGTGGAGTTCTGGCAACACTATATTCCCTTTTTATCCCTTTTTGCCCACAGAATTCATCCATTTCTCTGTTTTTGAATTCTGTCCCATTATCAGACCTGATTACTTTAACCTTATGGTTTAATTGGTTTTCTACTTCTGTTATAAATTTCTCTATAAGGGAATTCCACTAGTTTCTCTCTTAGTGGCTAAAGAGGAAAAACCCAGCTTAAACTACTTAAAGTCATTCAGTCACTACATGGGTAATAGGTCTTATGGTTGATACTCCTAAGGGAATGTTGGTGCCATATTTGTCCTCATTTGAACGTCTAGTAAAGGTTGGCTGCTGATAATAGCTCACATGTTTGTTTACTGAGTGCTCTTGTGTTGCTTACCTTCTGATTAGCAACACAAGTATGGTCATTTTATAAAAGTTCTCTTGAAGGAAGACATCTTACAAGGTTTCCCTTCACAAGTTTATTCATTGTTTTAAAATTCACATAACCCAGCCTCCTATGCCATAGCTTAGACTCATCAATTGTGGCTTTTACAAATAAACAAGTTAAATCTCTAGAAGGAACAACATTCTTTAAATCAAAGTTGTACATATTGTTTTGCCTGAGGACTCTAAGTAGTACTTGACGTTTATAAAATAAATTACTTAAAGTCAAGGAGACAAAACAAGAAAATTCAGTTTCAGTGGGGGGGGGATAAAAGAACTCTGTTTTTCTTGTCACACATTTTTGAGAAAGAGAGAATAAAAGATTAAATACTTTAGTTCCTTTTTCACTTCCACAAAAAAATAAAATACATCTTCAAAGTTAAATTTTATAGTTTCTTATCTTACCATTTACTGTTATCTTACCCCTCTAGTACTTTCACCAAAGGGGGCAACAAAACCCTCCATCAATTTCATGATAGTCAGTAAAGTAAGGCTTTGTTCCCTGTCATATGCCTAGAGCATCCACTGTCAAATATTCTTTTGTACTTTAAAGCTTGTTGTAGATTCCCTGCACAAAAAAATAGAGAGTCAGGTTTCTTGGGGAACAAGCCACTTATTGACTTGAGTCTGCCTTGTTTAGTTCAATATAATATTACCTTTTTGAGATCCATGGACTACTATTTGTCTTTGGAGCCATATGTTTAAATTAGTCATTTTAGGTCTCCATATAACCTGCTGAGGCCCTTCAAACTGCAGTGACCCCCCATTTCCCATTAACGAGTACTTAACTGCTGTTTCCCAGCAAGTTCAGATCAAATACACACCATTTACTCTAACCAGTATTAACTTTTTCCTTGAAACTCCTGGTATCTTTAGTAATATTGTTTTTATAAATAAGGTACCTTCTAATAGGTAATGTGATCCTTAGGAAAAGTTTTTATTTTGTGATTTTGAAACATTCACTATATTTTTGGGGGGTAGCAGTTTTATACATACTGCTTGGTAGTACTAAATGGTATTCTTCCAGCACATAGTTAAGACTGCAGTTGCGGAACAAATTTTTTTGATGATTTTTCTTTGAGTGTTTGTTCCAATTGGTCTAAATTCCCTTATGCCATTATTCTTTTCCATATCTTTGCCAAAACAGACTTTTTAGCCATTTTCTTTCATAAATATTCACAGTCTTTTATTAGATGGGATGTAATACACAACAAAAATAGGCTTTCTTTGTCACGTCCCAATTACTAACCCTAGTTTTTGAGTCATTTTCCCATTAATACTTTTATATCTACCTTAGGAGATTGAGTGACTAGCCTAGGTTTTATAGCTTGTTTATCAGTTTAACAGGTTCTCATTCCTAGCTTTAGTAAAACTCAATTTTTTATAAAACTAGGGCTGGACTGTTGTTTGGACATCATTAGATTTGAAAAATATCCTATCAATCATCAATGACTAATTCTTCAATGATAACTCCACTAGGTCTAACAGATTCAACCTATAGGCTCCATTTCCCTACACTAGTGATGCTTGGTGGGTGATACTTGTGTTAACTTGAGGACACACTAGCACTAGTCTTATTTGTTGTAGGCCTATAAACAGAATCATCCAATCCTGCAAAGATAGGTCAGCAAGTGGAGGCATGTAGTTCCCAGTTTAAAGGAGGAGGCACAACATGATACCATTATCCTTTTTGACCTTCATTTGTTTGATGCTCATCTCCATCACTGAACGACTTATCTAAACACACTATTAAACAAATAACTACCACTTGAGTCATTTTTCATTCAATTGAATCTCCCATCTCCATATGACCAGTTTTATATTTAGAGCTTATTTGATATTAATCGTTTATTTAAAGGTTTTTAGAAGATGTTCAAACGTTCTAGTTTTAGCTTCAAATCTTCTTTTTCTTTCAAAGTTTGTTCTAACTGATTTGTAAGTCTAGTGACAGCATTACCTTTATCTTTTACTTCAAACTCTAATACTGCAATCTTTTCCTCATAGACAGCTTCATTTTTCTGATGAACAACTAACTGTGCCTCTACAGATTCTAGGCCTAACTGATAAGCTACAATTTCTAGATTAGCCTTACTAAGAGTTTGTCTTTGTTCATCAAACTGTTTTTGAAGTTTTTCATATGTTTTAACATAGTTTTTAGAACAAGATTGTACCTCTGTGTCAGATCCTGAAGTGTAGGCCATAAGAGCAAATTCAGTTGGTTCATCTTGAGCTATATAACTCCAATCATATCCTAATCCATCTTGCACAATCAAAGCATTGTCCTGAACAACCAATGCATCAGAGGTCTCTACTGGTACAGTCCTTCTGGTGTTGTCCCTGCTCCTATACCCTGCATCTCCATTCCTGTTCCCTTGATTTCTTGTTGCTCTACATTCCCTGGCAAAATGGCCCCTTCTATGACAGTTAAAGCATTCAACCTTAGTTTTGTCAAAACCCATACAGGTCTTTACCATTAAAGATTAACTTTCTTTTCCAGTTTTTTATAAAATTGTTTTAACCCTCATAGAAAGCATGGCCACTTGCCATTTAAGGTCTATTTCTTCCAAATCATCATGATCAATCTGCTCTAGGTCTTCATCATCCAGTTGTGGACTATTTGACTGATTAGCAAAGAATGAGAACATTAGATCATCAGTATATGTTGATGAAGAGGATCTGTGTCCCTAGAGAATTATGCATTTGATGCAATAAAAACACCATTAGCAGTTTAACTTCATTAATTACTGTTAGTGTCTTCTGCAGAGAGGAAAGGCCACATTTTAAGGAGTTTATAAATGATCCAGTGAACTTTTAGATGTCAGTCTTCAAACACTTTGACAGTTTAATTGTATTAAAATCATCTATATCCAAATCATCTATACCAGTTTTTGTTCCTCATAATTAAAGCAAAAGTATTTATGATGAGGTAGAGTCTTAAGAATTTTTGATTTGTGTCTTCATTAGAGACAGCTGCACCTTGAACTTATACTAGGTTGATAAGTTTTTGAAAACCTATCATAGCTTTATCCTAGACCTTCTGTGTCAGATAACAGAAAAGTTTGTTCAAATTGTGCTTCAAGACATTCTTTTGTTCTTTTAGATTCATCCATTACATACAAATCTAATCTTGATAGCTGCCCCACAGAGTTTTTGCATCTTTTTTTCCATGGAACCTCAGCTTGATATTCATTAGGGAAGGTTAGCCAAAAGCCAAAATACTTTTAGCTTTTCTTTCTTTTTGTATTATGTAATTAAGGTGCCCGCTTCATAATTGAGCTAGTCTTGGAGTACTTTTTCAGTCTTCAAAACCATTTTCATATTTTTGTTGTTTGCACAGGTTCATCACCATTCATGATTACTTGCCACAATGCATAATCAGTGTTTGTAAGGTACTGCTCCATCCTCATGCTCCAAATGGTTTATTCACCTTTCTTGAGGATAGGTAGTTTTACAAAAGACACCACACGAGGAGATTCTACTGGTGCCATTTGAGGTGCAGATTCTTCACCAGACATCTTGTATTGTTGGTAGAGTTCTAGATCTGGTTGAGTTCTTCTTATTCAGAGTTTCTCTACAAGCTCTGATACCACTTGTGAGTCCTAATGAATAGATCTTCTTAGCTTGTTAAGGCTTAGTTAACTTGAATAGATTTCAAACTAAAATATTTTGAGAAACAATGATTATGAATACTAAAAGTTATGCGGAATCTAACTTGTACTACTAAGAAGAACAATGTAAACAAAACTTTGAATGTATATTGATTGCAAATATTCTGCCTAGGTTACAGAATAGCTAACTATATAAACTTGTGTTTGCTGTGAAAATTGATATGTCTAACTATGTCGTAGGCTTCGTTTTATACACTTAAGGAAAATCCTAATGGGCTTACAAAAAGGCATCAGTGATGTGCATATCTATTCCTTAATATAAAATCATGCATATCATTAAGCCAGTACTAACTATATAAACTAACTGTACTAAACTATTACATAACTAGTACTAACTATATAGCGCTTTGTACTAATAATGTACTGGCTAGTACGTAAACAATATATAACTAGCAGTACTAAGGTAGAAGCTCAAGAAATCCCCAACAACAAGACATTGGTTTATTTTCAAAAAGATTTGAAGGTAAGCCTCTAACAAGGTTTCCCCTCACAAGTTTGTTCATAGTTTTAAAGTTTATATGACTAAGCCTCCTATGCTATAAATTAGACTCATCTATTGTAGCCTTTGCAAATAAACAAGTCAAACCTCCTGAAGGAATAAACTTCTGTTAGATCAAAATTTTATAAATGTTGTTTGTCTGGGGAACTTTATGCAAGAACTCTGATCTTTTCATCAAAGTAGCCTTAAAGTCAGGAGGAGATAGAAAAGACATTCAGTCTCAGTTGAAAAGAACATGTTTTTTCCTTTGTCACACATTTGGTGAGACAGAGGGGAAAAATATATTTTAAGTTCCTTTACAAAGTATACATCTTCAAAGTCTAATTTCCCAGTCCTAATTTTACCTTTTCCAGTAATTTTACCTCCTTTGGGACTTCCTGCAAATGCAACAAATCCACCATCAATGTCTTGATAATCTGTAAGGTTAGACATGTTCCTAGTCATATGCCTAGAGCATCCACTATCAAAAATCCCTTGATCCTGTAAAGCATATTGTAGATTACCCTGCATAATAAGAGGAATTAGTTTCTTTGAGGAACCAGCCATTACTGACTTGAGTCTCCTTGAGGATCAACATAGTCAAATCTTTTCGGCATGTATGATCCACTGTCTTTGGAGATATGGTCAATTACTTTTCTTGTTGGTCTCCAAATCCAGCATGTTGAGGACTTAACATCATTTTCCCTTTTTCCCTCAGCAGTAGTAACTACTTCTTTTGGCCCAACAGTAGTTACATTGTTAACTCTAGCAGTTTTAACTTTTTCATTAAAGATTTGTGTTTTAGTGACTGATATTTGGTTTTATAAGTCCTTCTGTATATAATGTATTGTGCTTTATAATAGGGAATATGGTTTTGGGTAATGGCATCTTTCACGTTTGTTTTTGGAGGCTGGACAGCAGTATTAATAGGCTTGGCATATTATTGATGTTGCTGTTTGCTCTTGGAGATGCTTGACTTTCTAGCAAGCACATTAACTGTGGTTTCACTTGTCTGTCTTTGTTACAACTTACTGTATGGAAAAAAATTCGGATGTAGGTGAGTTGGTTAAATTTGTTTTTGGTTGGTTTGCACCTTGAGCATTTATGTTCTCCATATGCTTCTAATTTCCTTTTGACCTCAGTAACCCTTTCCCTTATTATTAATCCATGGTGTTTTCTACTATTTCTTGTCATGAAAAAAATCACTAGGTCTTTGGATTAAATGGTTGAAACTCCCACATACAAAACAAGCTTTCTTTATAAACTCAAAACCATTTCCTAGTTTCTGAGTCATTATTCCATTCTAATTTCTTTTATCAACCCTAAGACTCTGACTTTTCCTAAGGTTTTCAGCCTGCCTATATGTGTGTTGTTCAATAACAGATTTCCTAGTATTTTCATCTGATTTAACTTTAAATTAATTGTTAGCATAAACTAGGTTTATTTTATTCAATTGAAAGTCTAATCACACAGTCATCATCATTATCAGACTCCCACTCTTGCAATGACCAGAGACACCAGGCCTACATCTTTAAGGTTATTTCCAACTATTCCTTACTAGACTTAGATGCAGAAAACCGTTCATAGATTCAATTCTTTGTCCACTAGAGATAGTTTCATACATTGGTCTTATAGAAGAACTCATATAATCCAACAATGGATAAGTCAGGCTCTTGAGGGATGTAGTTCCCAGTGTAGGGAAGGGGAACTGCTATGATTCCCTCTACCTCTTAAACCTATCATTTACTTGATTATTTTACTTCTTCAATCCTCAATTCATACTCTACTATCAGACTGCACTTTCAATCACTTTACTTTTATTCCAGATGACAATCATGCAATTCATTTTCAATCATGTGTTGTCAAAACCAACACCGGATTTTATTAACACTTATTTGATCTAGTTTACTTCAGTTTTTTTAGTTAGCTTTCAGTGTGATGTTTCAAACTTTTCTAATTTTTGTTTTTAAACATTTTTCTATTAGAAGCCTCTGCTAAATGTTTTTTAAGACTTTGTTATAGAATTACCTTTTCCTTAACTTTCATATATTCAAAAATGCAATGTCTTCTCTTAACAGCTTCATTTTTTTGATGAACACCAATTCTTGTTCTAATGATTTCTAAGTCTAATTGATAACTAATAATTTCTAGATAGATTTTTTAAGAGATATAACGGATGTTGATCATTACTATTTTTTTGAAGCAGTTTCATATGTTTTTAAGCAACTCACTTTAAAGCAAGTTATGTACCTCTACGTCTGAACTTAGATAACTTGTTGAACTTTAGGATATGTATTAGGCCATTAGAGCTAAGTTTGTATGTTTCTCAGCTGGAAAGCTCCAATCATAACCACCTATCCCATCTTGAACAACCAAGGCATTTACAGGAGTCTCTACTGGCACAATCCTTCTTGGAGGCATTTCCATTTCTATTCCTTGATTCCTGGTGCCCTGCATTCTATAGAAAAGTGACCTTTTATTGTGGCAGCTTGTTTGTAACATTCAAACTTTGTCTTATTCAAAATGAATAAATAGTTTCCTTTGTCATTAAAATATCAGATTCCTTCATGTCTTCTTTAAGAATCTCTTCTCACCCTCATGGTAAGATGGACCACCTGCCATTAGAGTTACTTCTCTTCAAGTTCATCAGTATCAATATGCTACAGATCTTCATTGTCAAAAATGTTAAACTATTAGATTGATTAGCAAAGATAGAAAATAAGGACTATCATCAGCTGTAGGTTATGGAAGTAGAAGTTGTCCCTTTTGACCTACAGCAGCAGGCAACATCCTAATGAAACAATATTAAACTGCTTCTTTAGTACTGCTAGTATCATATGAATATACAAAGCCACATTTGTAGAGTTTGAGCTTGAGCTTGATTGGCCACTTTTAATCTCAGCCTCTTTAATTCTTTAATTGTTATACTAATCATCCATGCTCAACTCTCTTAGATCTGCTTTGTTAGGCTGATCAAGGCCAATATTATTCTAAGCTGATGGTTAGACTTCTTGCTAATAATATTTGCATCTGCTAGGAGATAACTTCATCATGAATTTCTAATGGGCTTTGAGTTCTGAAACTATATATAGGTTTTATATGACCTTCAGATCTTCATGCAGTAAAAAATCTCAATTTATTGCTGCTTCAGATATGGTCTTCTGTATTTTTCTTTGATTCTTTGTTGTCTCCAAAACTTTTTTCCTTCAATGGTGCTTATCAGGAGATATGGCCAACAACAAATTACTTTTTGCTTTTATTCATTCTTTCTTGCTAGTTTTGTTCTGCAGTTTTAGGAGGAATGGGACCTTCTGTATTAGTTGATGCTAATGGCAGGTGGCATTCACCATTCATTATAACTTCCCAAAGTGCATAATATGTGAGTAAGATATTGCTTTATTCTCATGCTCCATAGATCATAGTTCGGTGTTGAGTATAGGAAGTTTTAGTGCTTATACTGTTTGGGTAGTTTTATACTGTGATTTCTTCTTTCTTTGATTATAGGATATTGGTGTAGATATATTGTTCTTCTTACTTTAGAGTTATCAACAAGCTCTGATACACTTGTTGATCCTTCTTGAACAGATCTTACTTAGCTTTTTAATGCTTTGTTATATTGGATAAGGATCCAAGAACAAACTATAGTAGAAACTATGATTGAGAATATCACAACTCTATGAGGAATCTAGTTTGCAATACCAAGAAGAACAATGAAATATAAAAACAAGATCTTTACTAAACTTTCAATATATTGAATACTATTTTGAATTACAATATAGCTATTAATACTAACTATGATTGTTATGCAAAACTATGAATACTAATATGAATAAACGGATTTTTAGAAATCTATGCCTTAGTAGTTCCTTTTATTACCACAAGGAAACCCTAATGGGACTTACAAATGCATCAAGTGATCTTGCATATCTAGTCTTTTAACTCAATGCATCACTTTAGCAGTACTTAAATAATTAACAAATCAGCGACTAACTAAAGTACTAATAATTTGTACTGCGCAGATTAGAGTACTCAACTAAGCTTTGATGTACTAAGTCTTCTCATGGCAGTACTAAGTTGAACCAGCAGTACAAAGTTGTAGAAGCCCTTAATTCCCAACAAGTGTTGAACGGAATTTTTACTTAAGTCTATAGCTCCTTTGTTATCACACATTATAGAAATATCATCTAGACTAATGTCATAATCTACGAGAGCTTATTTCATCTATCATGCTTGTTGGCATGCCTTTTTGGTGCTTACGTATTCAGCTTTGGTAGTGGATATAGCAAGAGCGGTTTGCTTCTTCAAAAACCAAGATGTTAAAAACATCCCATAAACGTACAAATACCGCTAGTGCTTTTTTGGTCCACATAGTCTCCCGCATGACCAGAGTCGGCATATACTATGGTTTCTATGCCGGACCCCTTAAGATACCACAATCTCAAGTGCATAGTACCTTTAATGTATTGGAAGATACGTTTAACTACTTCAAGATGAGAGATTTTAGGATCCTCTTGGAAGCGTGCACAAAGGTAAACACTAAACATGATATCGAGCCTACTTGTCGTTAAGTATAATAAGCTACCTATCATACCTCTATATTTAGTATTATCCACAAACTCACCTTCTTCATCTTTTGTGAGTTTCATTTATGTAGACATAGGAGTTTTCATAGGTTTAGAGTCTTCTAATCCAAATTTCTTAAGCATTTTTTAATATATTTTGATTGATTGAAAAATATACCATCTTCTAATTATTTTATTTGTAATCCTAAGAAAAAGTTTTGTTCTCCCATCATACTCATGTCAAACTCATCGTGCATGATCTTGGCAAAATCATCACACAATTCTTGACAAGTTGAGCCAAATATAATGTCGTTGATATATATTTGGACAATAACGAGGTTAGAGTTTTTCTTTAGAGTAAAGAGTGTGTTATCTACCATTCCAGTGGTATAATCATGTTTAATAAGAATGGCTTTTAATCTATCGTACCAAGCCTTAGGAGCTTGTTTAAGTTCATAAAGCGCTTTCTTGAGTCTATAAACATGATTAGGTTTTGCAAAGTCAATGAATCCCAGAGGTTATGCCACGTAAACCTCCTCATTGATAAAACCATTTAGGAATGCACTCTTTACATCCATTCGAAATAATTTGAAGTCTAGTGCGCATGCTTAAGCTAATAATATTCTTATGGATTCTAATCTAGCTACGAGTGCATAAGTTTTGTCATAATTAATTCCTTCTTGTTGATTATAACCTTAGGCGACTAGCCTAGCTTTATTTCTAGCCACGACACCATTTTCGTCAAGCTTATTTCTATATACCCATTTAGTTCCAATAATGATCATATCCTTAGGATTTGGGACTAGTTCCCAAACATCATTTGAGATAAATTGGTTTAATTCTTCTTGCATAGCAATTACCCAACTTTCATCTTTTAAAGCATCATTTATATTTTTAGGTTCTATGGTTGAAAGAAAGCAAAAGAAATTACTTTAGGTTCTACGGTGAATGATAAGCAAAGAAATTACTTTTTGTCTTGAGCTTGTGATCGAAGTGTTCTTTGATGTTAGGTTACCAATAACTTTTCTAGTGGATGACTCTTCGATTCTTTAATGCTTTATGATTTTAATATTTTTGAAGGATTGTTTCGGACATCATTGACTAAGGGTCTTATTTTATTAACCTCAATAGCTTCTTCTTCGACTAAATCATCATCCTCTAAAGGTGATGGTTTTTAGGCGGGGGAGGAGTTTCATCGAATGTCACATTTAAGGATTCTTCGACTTTCATTGTTTGTTTGTTAAGAATTATATAAGCTTTACTATTTTGCGAATATCCTAGGAAGACACATTCGTACGACTTTGGGTCGAACTTGGTGAGGTAATCTTTTGTATTAAGAATGATACATTTGCTTCCCAAATTCTTTTGAGATAGTTCAGGTTACGTTTTTATACCTTTTAAACAACTCTATGAGGTTTTTACCTAATATACGTCTAATGGAAATGTTATTAATTGTATAGGTTGATTGATGAATCGACCCTGTTTTCACCGAAAAAGTTTGTTAGAACGGATTGCGTTCTTTTAACATAGTCCTACTCCATTTCTTGTAGAGTGCGATTCTTTCTTTCTACTACCCCATTTGATTATGGAGTACGAGGAGCGGAGAAATTGTGAGAAATCCCATTTGGAGTCGCCAAAATCATAGTTTCAATTTACTTCATATCAAAATTCTAACCTTGATCCGTTCTAAATGACCATGGAACATCCTAATTTTTTGAATCAATTTACTAAAATTTTTCATAAAGCTTCAGGTATTATTTCCTAAAAATTCTAGTTCATGTAAATTCGAGAATAATCATCTACAATGTCTAAGCTTTAATGATTTCCTCTCATTAACTCAGTTTATGGTGGAAAAAAAAGGCCGAATAGTACATGTGTAATAGTTTAGCATTTAGTCGTCGATGACTATATTTTTGGCTTTGTGACTAGCATGAGCTTGCTTTCTAATTTTGCAAGCGTCACAAAAATGTCGGTCGAATTTAAGCTTAGGTTGATTTCTAACTAACTCCTTAGACACTAGAGATTGAATTAATTGCATGTTTGCATGACCTAGTCTCTTATGCCATAAAGTAGAATTTTTGTCTAAGGTTGCAAGACATATTTTATCTTCCGGCTTATTTCCTAGTTTCATCACATATAATCCTCTTTTTCTAATTCCTCTACCTATGCCTTTTTATCTTTAATTATTCGCTATCATGTTGTAATATTACTTTGCCACTTATTATTATCTATTTGACAAACTTAGCAAGTTAAAATTTAAATTATCTACGTGCTTAACATTTTCAATAATTAAGGAGTCATGAGAAATCGTACCTTTGCCTATGATGTTACCACGAAAATAACTTCTGAAAAATAAACGTTTGCCTCTGTTGTATGCTTTATATGTAGAGAATAGCTTTCGGTTACCCGTCATGTGTTTTGAGCATCCACTATCTTTAATCCACTCGTCGGGCTCCAAGTTTATTCCCAAGCATATCTCATTAGACGTTAAGTTACAGGACAAGTTTTGACTTTAGTCTTTTCTTCCTCATCTTCCGCCACTAGTCGCACATGTTCTACAACCAAAGAGCCCCTTCAGTTTTTGCTTCTTGGTGACTTTAGACATTCTCCAATGAGATGATTTGGATTTCCACATCTAAAGCATTTTCTTTCGCTATTACCATTTTTGTCATCTCTTCTTCTTTGGAACGATTTTCTTTCATCACGTGGTTGTCTTGCGAATCTTCCTCGTCTTTTGAAGAATTTCTTGAATTCTTTCACGGCCATGCGCGTACGTATTCTTCGTCTTTAAATATCGGAAGTCTGAACTTTCTTAATCAGTAGATTCCTTTTTCGCACTTTCAAGGCAAGAGATTCATTAAGTTCTCTTTTGCCTTTAGCATTCAGAATCGTTCTTTATTATACTTCATAAACTTTAAAATTGCAATAATTTGTTCCAAGCGATAGTGGATGTCAAATCCTTTGGCTTTTCAATAGCACGATAAAACCTTTGTGTGCCATTTAGGATGAAGTTTCCTAAGAAATTTCCCTATCATAGTTCTTGCTAGAAAAACCTTCATCAAGTGCTTTTAGACTAGTAATGATAGTGTTAAATCTAGCAAATCCATTATCTATGATCATCTTTCAAATCGTAAAAATTGTTCATATTGTTGAAAAGAAGATCTATTTTGTTATCTCTGACTTGACTATTACCTTGGTGAGTGATTAATAAATTATCCTAAATTTCTTTTGCGATTTTACACATAAAAATTCTTTTATATTCTTTACGTGGCAAAGCATTATAAATTACCATTTTAGCTTTATTATTTTAGCAAGTTTCTTTTTAAGATCATCGCTTTGTTTTTCAAATGGTACATTTTTATTCTTTTTAGTTTCGGGATTATTTTGAATGGTTAGAGAAAATCACCATAGGTAATAAGCATGCCAAAGATTTGATCTTTTGATTTCACATAGTTTTCGTATCTATTTTTCTAATAAAAATAAATCCATCACTTTCAAATAGTGGTGGTCTTTGCATAGATTGCCCTTCTAAATATTTTTCTAATTCCGTAGATCGATTCAGGTTTTAAAATACAATTTATTTTAAAAATCTTGTTTGACTTGGCTTCTGATACTAATTGTGGAAAACTAAAAGGAGGGTTGAATAGTTTACCACTTTTTAATTTAGTGTATCGTTTGTTTATAAAAAAACTTTGATTCGAGTTTATGGGACCTCAATGTACACACAATATGAACAATTTAACTAAGTAAATGAATGATAACTATATAAATAAATAAACAAGACAAGAGAGATTAGCGTTAGAAGGATCAAACCACAATACAAGGATTTATAGTGGTTGGGTAACGAAGCTCCTCTTCGCCCTACTCCACTCCTCGAGTACCCAACTCAAAAGTTCTCTTCACTATGTCAACAAACTCCCTTTTAGGCGAGGAAATCCATACATCGAGTAGCTCACACCAATTTCAACACGAAGCCAAATGTCGATTATTAATCTTATGATAGAAAAAGCCTATCTTACCACAAACTTTGTTTTTCAAGGCCTAAAATACTAACCAAACTCATCAACACTTCACTGCCCTAACCACTTAACACGATCACTATGGATCTATATATTCCTTTTTTGATCACAAATCTATCTATTGATACACACTTACACAATTATACAAAATATTTTACAAGATATGATACAATCGTAACTATGTTACGAGAACACGAGCTAAGCTATAATACTTCGTAACTTGATGGTAGGAAGTATTCTTCTCTTGCACTTAAAGATCTAAGCATGGATCATCTGGGGAAAAAATACTTAGAACTAAATGATCAAAAGAATAAAGTGAATGTAAATACTGATTTTTGACAGAAAGAATATGACGTGCAAAAAGGTGAAAATCTGTTGGGATCAGACTGCTATTTATAGGCAAAGCTGGGAGCGTTTTTATCTGGCCGGCCCCTTAGCTCCTATGCCGGTCCCCTTGCCCTTACCTTTAAGGGGGCCGCTGATAGCTGGACGCTCCTATTTTTGTCTTTTCTAGGGAAGGTGTTTCTTGGATCAAATATATCCATTTTTAGGTGGAAAAATTGAATTCAAAACATTTATTTGGAATAAAATAATTTTTATAAATACAAAAATGTTTTGTATACGTTATAAAAATGTTTGTTACATTTTATTAAAAATGCGAGGTTGAATAAAAATTCCTTTGATCATAAAATGCATTAAGCATTTATTTATTCATACCTTTAAGTGATTGAATTTTTGAAATGAAAATTTATGACTTATTACTTGTTTACGTTTAATTTTACATTGAGTGTTTTTACATTTTGTGATTATCAAGACATAGAGAGGTTGAAAAATATTAATAACGTTTTTAGGCATTATTTCTATCAACAAGAAGAATACCCAATGAAGAAGCCTATATCACCTTTAGCACCTAGCTTCCCAATATCCTCACGATCATTCTTGGAATAACAAAGAGCCCCGAATACATGTAGAAATGATATATCTGGTTTTCTATTGTTAACAAGCTCGTATGGTGTTTTGTTTAATCTTGTATGGATTATGGATCGATTTTGAGTATAGCACACAAGTAACTACAAAACATCGGCCCTAAGAAGAAAAAGAAGCACTATTAAATATCTAACATATGTTCGTCGTAGCCCTCACTATGTACGATTTCTTTGTTTAACTACCCTGTTTTACTAAGGAGTTTTAACACTCGACGTTTGGTGAGAAAAGCCAACATCTTCAAAGTAAGCCTTAAGCACTTGATTTGTGAATTATGTTTGTTGTCAGTTCTTAAATGATGAATGGAGAGCTTGTTGTAGAATTGATTGCTTTAGAAATTTCATGTTTCTTTATGGTGCTAAGCTTTGATATGAGAAGAAAGTGTACCCAAGTGTAACGATGAGGTAATCATCCCCAATCACCGAAACTTACACTTCACATTGATGCTTTCGACTCTCATTGGCCCATACAAATCCATATGAAGAATATGTAACATATTCTTAAAATTTGGAACAGGTTTTAATATGTGAGGTGTCTTTTTACTTTTTCCTTGCTCACATGATGGACAAAGATGATCTTTCGAATATTTGAATTTTGGAAAAAGTGTATAACGAGATATGTCTTTTGCATGAGTATTATGTGTCTAAATTTGAAGGTGGGATAAACTTTGATGACCATAAAGCATGACTTGGGTTGTACTGTAGCATGAGCCATGAGGACAATTTGGAGATGCATGGGCCATTTTATGGAGATTGATGATGTAAAGGTTTGTAGAATGATTTCTTTTCAACAGATCAACTCCATCTAGATTTCTGACAAATCAAGTGTTCCTTCTGAATGCAACCTCCAAATCTGAATCAATAAATCTGCCCAACCCAAGAACAGATCTTGTCCCAAAAGCCCTTAACGAAATAAACCATGCTATCCAAGATGTTTCCCATTGAGGATCATGGTAACTGAAGTTGCATGAACATGATCATTTCATAAAAATGGGGTGTACAATTCCAATAAACTTCTCATTTGAAGTTTTTTTTTATTTTTATGTGTAGCTTCAGATTCCGGTCATATGTGTGGAATAAACAACCCGATGTTGGAGCACCATAACAAATCTCGAATAAACCTGCCAGAAAGAAGTTGATATTGGAAATTGTTTTCTTTGTTGAGTTCCGAAGGGGTTAGAAGCACATGCAATATTATTACACTAAAGATGTGTTAATTCACTTCAGTGTTATGGATGCAATTATTTTTCCATTGTTGGTTAAAATTCTTCCAGTTTGTAAACCACCCTAAGGCAAGTTCTAGGTTTGTGCTAGGCCTATGTCGACTGCAAGTCTTTCTTTGGAACCCAAATTTTTAGATTTCTTGACTTAGCCTTTTTTTATTTTGATTGCAATGGTTGAACACATTTGCACTTTGGTTTGTTTTTACCATGAGATTTATTGCATACATAAGTAAAAACAACAGACATCGTGTAATTGCTTTAATCAAGCATTGCTTACATGTAACACAAATAACTCAGATTTATCATTCAAATAGCAAGTTTAAGTTAATTACATTCAGATGACATATGTTGATGATTTTTTACGAAAACAGTAAATTATATGGTGTTCTTCTATATTTTCTCTTCATTATTTGTGATGGCAAATAGCTCTTAGAAGTAGAGGAGACCCTATTTATTTGTATTGCTCCTAAGTTGTTGGGTCTTCTGATCCATAGTAGTGATTTATTCTCTGGTAGTAGAATAAACCACTTGTGTTAGAATTCATATCTTTCTTGGTGTTGCATGAGGTTGTGTATGCAGTGATTGGTTTTTTCCTTATTGCTTGCTAATTAATGTTTGTTAGGTACAAAGGAGTCTACCCTATTAGTGCTTATAACAGGGTTTAATTTGAAACATGTTTATAGGGCAATCAATTTGTCATTTTGCATTTAAATTTTTATTTATTTTAATTTTTGGTATGGAGTGTGAAGTGGACTGGTTTGTCAATTCGTTTTTCTACAACTTGGAGAAAATAAAACCAAGTTTTTGGAAATGGGCATGAATGTTACATAATAAAGTTTGTACCCGATGTTAAAGGTTTTTCAATACTTGTATTCCGCACTAGTACCCGTTCAATTCAACATTTTGTTCAGTAAACTTTGCCTTGTAACTAGGCTCGTAACTTAACATTTTCTGAAATAATTATCTTTAATTTTTTCTGCAAAGAATCAGTTTTGAGTTTTGGTTTGACGACCGTGGTCTGTTTAATAGAACCAAAAAGATTTATGATAAACTGTCTTAAGATGTTCATTCTCTTTTTCTTAAGACTAACCTGCCATTCTAAGGACACGTTCTCATCATCAAGTTTCTGAGACAAAGCATCAAGGGATTTTGTCACATATTGAGTATCACTACTCTTTCCCTTAAGATTCCCAGGGACCTTGCAACCGTTCTATTAGCTGTTGCAATCGTCATTGTAATCTTTATCGTACGAAAATCTTGTCTTATTGCATTTCCTTAACTTTTTGTATAATTGTTCCAGAATAACATAATAATATTTTCTTTTTAATGATACATGTTTTTCAGCTTTTCTTTCGTTACGTTTCAAGCTCGTTGGAGATTTGATGTATCACGATTAATTCATTGAACTTTGCACAATGGTAAAATACTTAAAAGAAAATACTCTGAAGAGACGTTCGTTTTCTTTTTCCAAAACCTTGATCTTTTCTAGAGATTCATCATCTTCTTTTGCAAGAGATTTGAAGTCTCGAACAAATTTAGTTGTTTCTTTTAAAAATTCATTTTCAAAATGAATTACTCTTACGGCAACTGTTGAATCCCACTTTAATAGATCGAATTCCTTAAGCTTGTATAAGGATTAGTTATATTAGATAAATCTAATACAACTATAGTAGAAACTGTGTTTTTGAATGTATTAAAGATTATGCAGAATCTAATCTTTAATATGAAGAACTATCAATGAAACAGTAATTATATAAATATATAATTCAACAAACAAAAAGGTCTAATATTATTAATACGAATACTCTTAATAGTATTAGGGTTACAAAACCTTGCATGCTTTGTATAAATTCTATGAACTGACTCATTTTTTGTATATATCTATGAAAAACTATGTGTATTGGTATGTCTCAATCTCTATGCCCTAGGACCTCCTTTCTTTCTACACTATGAGTCCTAAACGCTATATAGTACTTTCTAAATAGTAATCATATTCTTCTAAACAAATAACTTATTCATATTCTTTACCAAAACTATCTCATTACAAATCATATAAGCAGTATAACTAACTAAGCAGTTCTATACTTCTTCACTAGCAGCATTAACTCCTTCGAGCAGCATTAACCATTTGTATAACAGTAGTAACTTTTGTTCTAAGCAGTAGTAACTACTTAGCGGGTTTTTTTCTAAGTTCTCTAAGCGTCTTAACTTCCACTAGTAGTAGTAACTTCCTCTAGCAGTAGTAATCTCTTGTACTCGGCAGTTTGTAACTTCACCTGCAGTCTTAAAAACTTTAATAATAATTTCATTGAAATTCTCCAAGCTAGCACTAACATTTGACTCAGCTGCATTAAACTTCAGTAAGATGAACGGAAGTAATACTAGCAGCATTATGAAGGCTATTTAATCCAACTATCCTCCCCTTAAAACCTTGATATGTATCTCCAAAATCATCAAGTTTCTCCATTAAAAATTCCATAATCACCAGGAGGATGCTTCCAAAAACACATTCATTCTTCTTACGCTATTTTGTGAGAAGTATAGATGCTGATATGCATTTCATTGAAAAATAATCAACCTGCAAGTTCTTGTTCAGCATATCTGTTAATTGTTAAGTGGTGTTAAGGGGATATATCTTTCTCTACATCATGTAAATCATTCAGATTACAAACTCAAGAAATGCATTACATGACGTCATATAGCTTTTAAGCTTAATACTTTGTACCTTTGTTGCAAATTCACAGAATTTCATTCTTATACAAGTGATTCAAACATGTTTTCAAATTATTCTTTAAAACCAGATCTAGTCTTCCACTTGTTTGTTGGGACTCATATTAGCTTTTCTAGCTTTGTACAGATCTTCTAAATCTTCCCATGCTAAAACTTTTAAGCATTTGCTTAACTAAAAACCTGTAACATTTGATAATTTCTCGCTCTTACTATTTGATAATAGATTTTCTTTCCTTCTTTGTAGATCTTCTAGTCAACAATACTTGGAGACTTACTAGCTAAAGGTACAACATCAATTGCAACCTCTTCTTCATCTGGAATGACTTCCATTAAACTTTGAAGCTTTGATGTGTCTTTATCCTCATCCACCTTCTGCTTCTTAGTACTCTCTTGTTTCAGCTCAGTGCCTGCTCTATTTGAACTACCCTCCACCAACTCAGTTCTAAAATCCACAAACATGTTTACCCTTGTGAAAGCTTTGTCAAACAATTCTTTATTAGAATCAAAGTCTTTAGATTTCAAGTCTTTGTGCTTCTAGCCTTCCATATTCTTAAGGTAAGTAATCATGATCTTCTTCTGTTTATTTTTGGTTGGTGGTTTGTTCCTCTTCCCTTCTGCTCTTTTAGTTGTAAAGTGTTTTCTTCTTTGCTCTATGAGTTCTTTAAACAATGTGGCTTTTTCTTCAATTGTAAACTGCTCTTATTCTTAGCTGCAGTTCGTGTTGCCAACTGGTAATAGCATCAAACTTTTGGCACCTTGAATGTCTTCCCAATGCAATATTGGCTTCATTCAATCTTTTCCTTCTTCTTAAGCTCTGGCAATTCTTTTACTCTTCATCATTCTTTGCGTGTTAATTTAAGTGCCATCTTTTCTTCAGGATTGTGAGTTGATCTTGCTTCTTCAAAGAGTTCTCAGGTTCTACAAATATTCATTTCCTTTTGTCTGGTGATAGGAACTAGTCCGGCAATTGTTATGTATAATTATAGTTGTTGTTGATTCATCTAGACTCTCTGAAAGCAAGATTTTAGCTTGGGATTGTTGTGCTCTTAAGGTCAGCCAGAGCTTGAGCCAAAGTAACTTCTTCAGTGTTGAATTTGTAACAGTTATTGAAGCAATACTAACTGGCAAGCAGCATAAACTTTCTTCAACAACATTTTCATTTTGCCTTGCAACAAACACTTTTTCACCATTTAAAGCATCCACATAAAACATTTCTTTGTCAGCATCATCATTAGCTAGGGTAATGTCTTTATCTGCATCAATAGCATTAATCCTCCTCCCCTGTTTGGATGCATCCTCACCCAAATCTTCTTCATCACCAGAGGATTCTACCCTAGCTGTCAAACCAACTTTGTATAATCTTTTCAGCCCATGAGTTCTTTACCTCTTTTTTTGTTTAAGCTTCTTGACCCTCCTCTTCAAACTAGCAATCTCATTAGTTGACGATGGTTTTTCTTTGTCTTCATCCCAATATCAAGAAACCCTTCTTTGGTAATTGGTACATTGTTCCATCAATTCATCAAGTTTAAGTTTATCCTCATCACTTCGAAGTGTGTTACCTCTTGCGAGCAGTGAATCATTTGAATGTTTAGATACATTCTCAAACCTAGTTTGAGCAATTATATCCCTCATGGTTTCTTAGCGCTTGGGACCACCACCAGAAGTAGTTCCTAGGGAACTAGATTCATTAGGTGTTTCCTTGGATCAGGTCTTAGTTATGTTACCACTGTCCTGCTCTGCTTCTAAGCTAGAAAGCAGTTTACTGTTCAGTGGCAGCCCTCATCAAACTGTTCAAACCCAGACTCCTTATGGTCAGCCCATCTGTACATGTTTAGTTGGACCATAGGCTGTGAGGCTCACCTGAGTCGTCCTTTCTCATAGGCTTCTCGTTTTTTGAGTCTTTTGAGGTTGAGATGTTAATGGTTGAATAATGGTGGGTGTGTGATGGGGATCAGTTGGAATTGCTAAACCTTCACCCAATTCTGCTTGGTTTTATACCACTATTGTTAGAAATAAAGGTGTTACTCTACCAGAAAAACCTTTGCCTACCCTTCTCATAATTCCAAAAATCTTCTTAGTGTGAGAGGGTGTTTGCAAATATAAATTCCATTTGAGTGGACAATCCCATCAGTTGTTATCCAAATAACACTAGTACAAACCTTGGATACATCAAAAACTTGCTAGACACATTCTCCAGGTTTCTAATCATACTTTCAAAAATGCTTTGAAAAATTGAACTTCTGGTTTGTAGCTAAACAGATAATTACAGATGCCATAGTGCTACTAAACCATTTTCCATGAGTAGTCTTTGCACTTAGACATTGTAAAAACAGTATGAATCAGAAATTTCCATTGTGGAGAGAAGAATGGCTTATAAAAAGTGAGTTTTTGTGAAATCTTCTTATACCCCATCCTTGTAAGTTCTTCAAAAATGGTAGAATTTGGTAAACAATCAACACCTTCTTCATCTTCTAGTTGAAGATCTCTTCTAACAGTTGATTCAGTGATGATTACCTTCTTTCCATCCACTAGGGCATGTAACTGTTGTTCCCCATTGATAGTTTTGGCCTTAACAGTTAGACCAGAAAGAATGTTATATGCATGAAATGTTATAGTAGTAGGATGATTGTGAGTGCTTACTTTATTGGGTGTGAATTTAGAAATCACAATTTGTTAAATCCCTTTACTTTCTGTGAGTTTAGACAAAAACGGGCCATATTGTTGGTATCGAAAACTTTAGATTTGCCATTTGCGTTGGGTTTTGATAATGGTATGATAAAAATTGAGTCTAGGTTTTGTGGATTAGTGAGTATTGAAAGATTGAAATCGGACTTTAATGATTATTGAAACCTTAATCGAAGTATTTATGAAAATACCCTCAACAGCATTAACTTTCACCCAGCAGTTATGTAGTAAGTAGTATCCCTGTTAAGTTGTAGTTTATTGCCTAGCAGCATTAACTTAGAACAAGCAGTAGTAAGTTATGCCTAGCAGCATTAACTTAGAATCAGCAACTAGTTAAGTTATGCTAGCTTGGCATTATTAACTTTGATTCACAGCAGCCATTAACTCCAATCCATTCCCCAAAAGCTTGTCTCCTTCATTAATTTAACCACTTTTACTTTGCTTTCCTGCAAAATGTTAGTCCAAATCCAAGAAAACACAAGCATCAGCAATTTCACAATTATCACCAGTTTTAATTATACCTAGCTGTATTAAGTATAAACTAACAGTTGTAAAAATCAAAGTATTAAGTATAACCAGCAGTACATAACTATAATTAACAGTAGATAGAAACTTTTAATGACATGAATAACAATACTAATTCATACAAAACTCTACAATAAAAAAAGATAAAAGACTTTAAAGATTCATCATTCCAATATTACAATCAAATATTGAAATCTACTTACATCAAATGCTTTTGTAAGCAAATCTGCAACAGTCTTGTTGTATGGTTTGACCATATGAATCAATTTCTTTTATCTGCAATTAAGACTTATTAAAATATGTTCTGATCTCTATATTCTTGTTTTTTTAATGAAAAAAACTGGATTTTTAATTATGCAAAATAGTACTTGTTATTGTCAATAATGATTTTGGTATGCATAAAATTGTATACCATAATCAAGTAGTTGATTCTAAATCCAAAGCACTTGTCTACAACAACTTAGAGCAGCCACATACTCAACTTCTGTTGTGGAATTTACAACCACTGTCTGTTTCTTGCACTGCCATGATATTAATCTACATCCAAGGAATGGACAACCTCCTGTTGTTCATATCCAAGCTTGCTTCTAGCATAATCACTTATCAATGTATGCTACCAATCAAAAGAGATCTTTTGGATACCAAAAAAGCCAATTTTGGTTAACATTTTAAGTTCCTTTAAAAATCCCTTTTCACATCATAAAGGTGTGAACCTTTGGATGGATTGATCTTGGTAATTCTAGACATTGCCACACACTACAAAACGTGATGTCAGGGTCTTGAAGAGTAAGAATACATCAATGGAAGCCAATCATTGACCTTATTAATAGTAAACATCCACTTACTTCACCAATCTTCATCCTGAGCGCTGAGGCTTTTGAGTTTCCATTGGATGTGCTTGCAGTCTAAGCCATGGAGCGTACCACATAACATATAAACACATAATCACAGCAACTAAAACATTTAAACTCATAACATCATTTTCACCCCAAGAGAACATAAGAAAAAAGGGGCTATAAAACTCACCTGGTGCTAAAGCAATTCCCAAAATTCTCGCACAAAGCTAAACAACAAAATAACACGTGTTACACGCTACTAAGCCAAAATCTTAAGCACATGTAACAATCATATGATGGATGTCTAAGGTGTTTATTTACCCTCATGGGTCACCCTGATACCATGCCCAACATTTACCAATTCGTTTACATACTTTTTTAGTGTTCAACTATTTACCCGAAAACGCAGAATTTTAGTGTCACTTTACCATTTTCTAAACCACCCCTACTGACCTTTATAAATTTTACCAAAAATCACAGGTTCAATATCATGAGTTTACTTTTTCCAATATTTTTCCACTAATTTATTTCCCTTCTTAAGTGCCCCAAATAAAATCAAACTTTTAACTACTCAGTTTCGGATCTGAATGAACACTAAAACGTTTGGACCTAAAACCATACTTAGACTCTAAATCAAAAGCTCTCCTTTGGGGGATTTTTAATAGACACATTGATAGTAGTTTTCAATACACTATAAAATATATAATATATAATATAATACCACAAGAGCAATTAAGAACTTTCCTAAAGTCTTCCTTAAGAAAAGCTCACTCTAAAAGATATATATAGTATATAATACGTATATTTAACCGGGAAGAATGATCACCCAGGTCGTTTCCTCAACGACTTGTGCAATTGAAACCACGTTTTAGCTTGGATTATGATTTGAATGAGAGCAAAGATATTTTTGATGATCTATGACTACTAAATAAAAGCAACAATTAAAAATGAACAATTAAAAGCAATTAAACACTTAAAAAGATTAACGGGAAACAAATAAAACGCGACAAATAAGCAAATACACTAAAATTAACTCCTAAAAATGCAAACTAAATTTTTAAACCTAAAATAGGACAAAATAAAATTTTAAGAAAAAGAAAAATATTTTTTTGATTATTTTTGAATTTTTTATGAATTAAAAACTAATTAAATCTAATTAAATCCTAAAAAATAGCAAATTAAGTCCTAAAAATTGAGAAAAATAATTTTTAAACTTAGAAAAGTCTAAAATATTATAAAAGCTAAGAAAACTATTTTTAACTATTTTAAAAATTAAAATCCTATTTTTAAAATTAAAAATAAAAGCTCAAAAATGAAAATTAAAATCTAAAAGGTGTAAAAATGATTTTACTGAATGTAAACCTAAAAGTAATTTTTATAAAACTAAAAACTATTTTTTTGTAATTTTCTGAAACTTTTTCTATTTTTTATGAATTTTCTAAAATTAAAACTTTAAAAAA
>BQNB010004333.1:80102-108508 GCA_026074375.1 Tanacetum coccineum | reverse complement strand
GTATAGTTTATATTTTAATTTTGTTTGTTTTTATGATATGGTTTAGTCCTTTATGGTTTATTATACTTCCCAGCATTTGCTTAATCTAGAAAAAGTCATATACAAATCCAACAATACCCATAGGGAAACTAATGTATACACTTCCTTAGATACTACCACTTAACACTTGTTAGCATTTTGATTGGTTTTTAACTAAGTTTAGTACCATTGCATTTGTTTGCAACTAATTACATTTCACGTAAGTACAATTCCCACATTAGCATTGGTTATTGAATTAAGATTAAAATACTATGAGTGGCCAGGAAAGGTTTGACCTGTTGAACATCTCTGCCAAACTCATTTCACTCCTTCTAATCATAATTAATTATTGTTGGCATTTTCTAGTTATGTGAAATGACCTCAGTATTCACCCATTCACCTATCAATTAATTCTCTATATATTGGTGCACTCCCCACCCTTTTTCATAATACATTCCATTCATAAACCTTTTTATACACACTTAGAACACACTACAATGTCTCAGCTTGCTCGCCTTGCAAATTTCGCAAAATCCATTCTTATGAAAGACATGATGGTTAAGTTGTTTGAGGTTGACAATGAAAGGGATTTTAGGATAGTTAGGGAAACTTATGCAATGTGCCAAGCGTTGAATGTTCGTTGTGAAGAGAGGCGAGAACAAATAATTGAGATGTAAAGCTTTTTGCACGTGTCAATTTTTCTTGCCGAGTCTTACAATTTGGTTAAAGAGCTTTAGGATTATGAGTTGGAGAAATGTAGGGAGTTGATGAAATCAATAAGTGAAACTCAACTAAAAGTCTTGAAGAAAATCTCTTTCATTGCTAAGCTTCGCCGTTAGTAATGATCCAGTCTTGTTATCTTTGCTGCTCACTATCATCTTCTGTCAAAGTCTTCTTTTGTGTTGTAGTTGTTAAGGTTGCAGTCTTATGTTTTCAAACTCTTATTTTGTCTTATGTAGTCTTATGTTTTTATGGTGTCCTTCATGTTAACTTATTATGGTTATCTTATTAGCAATGAAACAATTTGCACTTTTCAATCTTATTTGTTGTCTTGATTATTCTTTTCATAAAAAGGAAACAAAAACTGAAATTACTAAATGAGTAACTGCATACACTTGCAGTTTTCAAGTAACATCATAGGATAACGTTAACTTTAGATAGTAAAATACCAAAATTGATGACTTTTAGTGAACTCTATTGTAATGCAGAAATTATCAATATATTTAGGTATGTCTGTTTGACATACATTGCTGTAGATTCTCCTACCATAACGCCTTCCCGTTATTCTAGAAGGCGCTAAAGTATTTGATAAGAAAGGAATAAATCAAAGTGATTATTGCATTAGGTTTAAGCTTGGGGACAATGTTCCTAAACAGGGTGGTATATTTGGTGATTATGGTGTATGGGTTTGTATCTTTTTATATCGTTTATCGCATGGCTTATCTTTAGATGTCTAAGATCCTGTTGACGTTGCCTGGCATATCGTGAGAAGATGGTTCTTTTTTTTCTCACAAAATTGCTACATGTTAAATCATTTGTAATTCAAATATTTTGACTAATATTTTATACTAGTGACTTTATTTTTGTGACTATTTTTTGGCTATTTTGATCTTACGGTATTGTTACTGAAAACAAATTAGCATAAATAAACAAAAAACAAACACAGAAACACATTTGTTAATCAAACTATCAGTACTAGAATGACAGTTTCCAAGTTTAATACATAAACATAACAAAATAACCAAACAAGGATATGTAACCTTTCATGAAACATCTTTGAAATACTTAATAGTAACAACAACCTAGAGTTTTTTAAAAGCATCAATAAACTCCCTTTTTTCCATGATCCTTAACTAAGTCTCAGAGATATTCAGCATAACTACACTCATCAACTGCAACTCTTTAACTTGTTTCTCTCTGAAGAAGGCTACACTTTTTACAATCTTATGATTCTTATGTATCTTGACTTCATTTATAATATCCTGCCTTCTATTCAAACTTTGCTGCAGTTCTCTTGCAGTCGCCAAAAGGTTCCTCACTATACTATAGTCCCTATCCGTCTCTCTGTCCATCATAAGACTCCACATAATGGACAAGTCGGTAGAGTTTGAGGTTTCATGGAGTTCTCCAAGAGGGGTATTATTCATTTTTGTAGAGTGGTTAATTTTTGTGTATGAGAGGAAGATGCAATTTGTGAATGTAAAAAACACCTATAAATACTACATAAATTCAACCGTTGTGTGTATGTTGTTTTTCAAAGGGGCATGTCTTTTGAGTTTCTAACTGATGTGTTCTCTTTTTTCAAAGAAGGGGAATGTCGTTTTAGTTTTTTTACACATAAAATTTTGTACACAGTTATGGCTGTTTCATTTATTATGAAAGTGTTACCCAAAGCCCACTAAAATGAAGCCCATTCAAGTAACATCTTAAGAAGCACACATCATTTAATTAAGAAGCCCACAACATATAATTACCAACACCGGGCTTGATGGTAACATCTTAAGATATTTTGTTTACTAATAATCATTAAATTGATTTGATTGTTACCCGACTGATGTGTACCCTTTGGTGTAATTGCAATGATGGTTCCCCAGGTGAGATTTCCACCACATAACAAGTCTTTATATATAACTCACGGTTACCCTAACCACACCAACTACTACAACTATAGTTAACCTAATATCTAAACTTTTATCTTATCATATTTTTCAATGGCATCTTCCAGTTCATCAGGTACATCAAGGGCTATTACCGTGCGTGCTCTAGATGAGTTAGCTGTTGTAAGCGGTGAGACTAAGCTCCCTAACTACATGAGGTTCTTTTTATTGCAACAAGTTGCAGAAGCAAAAGCTTTTGCAAAATTGATTCATGAAAAAGCTGATAATGCTAGGGCTTGTTTTGCCAAGCTGGTTGTTATGATCGGCGAGATGGAGGCCATGGATGATAGTTTGGTGGGTTTTGATATTTGGATTGTTTGAAGGAAATCAAAGAGCTTGAAAACATTATGATTAAAGATTTATCAAACTTGATTGCTCATGCAGAGGAAGCTATCCGCTTGAAGGAAGGACACATGGATATCATGGACTTAGAGATTCACTATTAATAGGGAAGTTGTATGTTGTGTCTTTTGGTCTGTTGATGATGGTTTTAGTTTCTTTTGTGTTTTAAATCTTAAGGTTGTGGTTGATCTTGTAATGGTATATGGTAAACCTCTATTTATTAAGTTGTAATGATCAATATTATGTAAAAATGGTAAAAACACCAATCATATCTAAGAATGGAATGCCACTGTTATAATGGATTTTATGTTTATTTGCATCTGCATATGTGTGTTTATTTGCATCTACATATGGGATGTATAGGGTGGTTGAGTTTCTTGTTTTTGCAGGTGAAGGTGTGTTTGGATTTTGGGCAACTGTTAATTAGAAGTGTTCATATAATGAGACTTTTATCAGGGCAACTGGGCAACCTGTACTTATCGGAAAAAATCCAACTTCTTCGTTTACTAACTTTTAAATGAAAACCTAAGGCATTATAGTTGGATGTTTTGGTTTGGGTTTTAGCTGTACAATAGCAACGCACTTTTTAATTTATCCCATTTTGGTACGTGAACTTTTTTTGTTCCACTCAATGTAATGAACTATCATGTCTTTGTGTCTGCCATTATGCAGAAATAATTTAGTAACTTTGTGGTCCATATGCAGAAAATGAATGAAAAAATTTGCATACATAATCATTTTATTATCACAAAAAGATTACAATCAACATTACAGGGTTCAAAGCTTGAACACAAACATAGAAACAACAATCACACACATGATAACAACAAGTTTCCTATCAAAACCTGCACTTGCTTTGATTTCTTTCAACTCCATTTGCAAGGCCAAAACCTGCTTCTCCAAAGTTGACATCTGAAAGTCAAACCCCCTTTCCATTTCTCTTATTCTGCATTTATCAGCATTGATCTTAGTTTGATGTAAATTAACCTTTTGCAGCAACTTGAAAACCTCTTGTTTGTAGTACTCACTTGATAACTCAAGATCAACCCAATAAAATGTCTTACACTTTGAACCCTACAAAAAAAATGAGAAATTAAAGTAGCATTAACAAGATACAATAATAACCCAAATAACTGATGACATCAAATAACGTTACTTTTATAGCATCATTTATCCCATGCAAATAACCCATTTTGTATAACTATTGCAAAGAATTATTACTTAATCTTTTGTATTTGAGAATTGCAGTAATTATGGAGTACTTGGTGAAGATTAGCTAAAAGGCACGGATTCTGGAGCTTAAACGAAGAAATATGAAGAAACTGATTCCGACATCCTATACGCCGTATCCATCAAGGAAGATATGGCATATCTGTGCTTGCACTTCACTAAAGACCACTAAGGAACAAGATTCAATACGCCGTATCCAGAAGAAGTTTATATGCCGTATTCAAGATATAGTAATAAAATATTCTAAAAGATATTGAACGTGATCCCTACTCTAAAAAACCCCCTGATACAACGTATTGACCTCAGTCAATACGCCATATCGACCAAATTCTAGACCTTATAAATAGAAAACCTAAAAACGGGTTTTCAGTGTGCTAAATTATATTTTTGATACCTTAACCATAAAAGTCGATTTTCAAAAGAGAAGAAGAGCCGAAGAGGTCGAACATAGTAACTAATTCCAAAGGAAACACCTTGTAATCTCCTATACTCTTGTAATCGTTCAGTTTTTGGTATCATTCATTAACTCGGTTAGATTACCTTGGCTAAATGATTACTCTTGTATTGATTATGATGTTTGAAGGCTAATACCTTTGGGTATTAGCCATTATTATGAAGATTTGAATGTTTGGTTTTGTTTATATCGATTGCTTAATTTATCGTTGATTGCTTGTTTATGTTTATCAGTTTATACTTGTTTACGTGCTTTTGTATGCGACCTATCATTCAACTGGATCTAGCGATACAGACCAAGTAATCTAGATGCCGGGACGACTCTGCATATAGTAATTTATACATCAAGACCAATAGGATCACGAATAATGATCTATCTTTGCCTTTAGATTGTGAGCTTAGTTGGACCGGCAGGTGACCCTTAGGATCAACGAGTACGTTCTTAATTAATTGGTAAAGACTTGGCCAGTAGACTACTAGTGTATGAATTGCCTTTAAGCAGTAAGTGGGTAAAGTCTATATGAGCTAGGGTTTAACAAGATCACCATTACTTTAACCCCTAAGATAGATTATAATCAACAAATAAGGATGCTTTATGCGGATACGTTTAATTGTGACAGAATTCTTTGTGTCTAGGTCTTAGGAAGAAGTAACGCCTAAGTCTTAAGAATGATATGCCGTCTTGAGATAAGTAATCATTGCACCAAATAAACAAACCAACGTTCTAATTAGATTAATCATGGCTAAAACAGTTTTCTTATATTAGGCTATACCGCTCTTTTATCTTCTGTTAATCTACTTGCGTGTGTTATTGTGTCTTAAATTGATCTTAGTCACCACAAACCCCGTGCCAGTCTCTCAGGCTAAAAACCCCCTTATCCGTTAGAATTAGGATTAACATAGGTTTAGCATAGGTTTAACATAGAATAGAATTAACTTATTTTAGATAACCAAAATATTAATAAATTGAAATATTGTTTCTCGCTCTTAGTGATCGACACTCTACTTACCACGAAACTTCCATATGACCGGGTACACTGCCCGTTAAAGTGTTGTTTTTGGTAAAGTCGGCAAAATATAATTTAAAACTTGAAACAACAATTACAACCACACAACGACACATCAAATTTTTGGTTTTTATTTGATATTTTGGTTCTTAACATTAGATTAGGCTAACGCTTAGGATTAGTGTAGTCTAGAATAGTTAATAATTATGTATTATTGTTTGTTTGCATATTGTGTTTGTGAAGATACTGAATACGACGTATATGCTATTTAACAGTCTTATTTCCTAGCAAGTTCATTACAGGTAAATGAATGGAAGACCCCAACATTACCATGGAAGAATATATCAAGCTCGAGGAAGAGAAAGATCGTAGGCGTGGTAAGGTGTACAACTGGGAAACTGCTACGTATGACAGAATCTGGTATGATGATGACGTTCGCGACCTCAGATCCGTTGAAACCGAATTCCCAGCTATAGTCTTTAATGACGAATTAACATCTGAAAAAGCACTCTCGTGTGAACCCACATTAAGCTCTCTTAACAACAATAAAATTAACTTTAGAATATCGTTTGACGAATCCGACGATGAAGATTACATGGTAATTTTTGACAAAAAATCATTTTCTTATAAAATATTTTCTGTCGATAATTTGAGAACGGATTCAGAAAACAATAATGATAAAGTCAATATGCCTTCGTTTCCATCACCCGAGCCTACGGTCAGTTATTTTAATGATTTAGACTTTTTTAAAGATTTTGAAAATGAATTTCCAACCATTGTTTACAATGATGATCTAACGTCTAAATCAGATTCCTCAACTAAACCTGTTGAAATTCCTCATCGTATCGATGAATTTAATTTGAAAACTAAGACATCATTGTCCGAATATGATGAAGAGGAACAAAACGTTGTGTATTTTAATGATCTATTCCCTTTCAACATAATCTATCCCGATGATCTAGAGTCGGATAAAGACAATGACGATAATGAAATTGATATAATACAGTCTTCTGGGGATAATGTAATAAACATCGACACACAAGCATCAAATAAAATTCTGTAAACAAGTCACGATAAAATTAGTAAAAATTTTAATATTAAAAGTTTTATCATGGAATTAAATGTTAATATCGTGACTTGGGAATATCTTAACAACGAGATACTACTAAATCTTTTTAATAATTTATATGTGCCGTTTGGCATCCCGTTCAACCCCAAATTGTTTTATAAGGATGGGATTAAATTGGGGCAAGTCTAACTTAAAGACTTTTCTGTCAACAAAAGTGCTTGCCGGGAGACAACCCGAAATATATTTTCAATTTTATCGAGTCTGTCTTTCCAAACTGTCTATACGGCGTATCCAAACCCCATGGATATGGCGTATGGACTAGCTGGACGTTATCCAGTCTTTATTTTTCTGTTATTTAAACTTTATTGTCAGACTGGTCGATGCGGCGTATTCTTTAAACGAATACAACATATTCGAATTCTGACCCGTACTTAGGATTGTTTTCTAGAGGTATTGATACGGCGTATCCTGGGGAATGGATACGGCGTATCGACCTCCTGTACAGTTTTAGGTTTTTATTTCGAATCTAACCAGCAAATATACGAAGATAGATTTGCACTTGTTTTCTTATGCTTAATAGATGACCTTCAAAACGAAAATGATGAATTTAGTATAGTGCTTATTTTATGGAATCTAATGTGTGTTGTAGTCATGCGGGCATCCAGATCCGCATTCACTACACACAATCTTACTCGTAAACGCAACTTGGAGAATCTACCGAGCAAAACATCAGGGGAGTTTCTTGTTCTAATTCTTTTAATTTCCCGTTTTTAATGTTTTATCTATATAACAAGGACGTTGTATAATTTAAGTGGGGAGATGGGAACTAAAATGTTACTTGTCCTATTTTCCACACTAAAATGCTTAAATTATGCTCAAATTTAAAATTTTTTCAAGCATACTTTTATGAAATTACTTGTTACATAACCTGCACACAATAACCCTTATTAGGTATTGTGAGGATGTAACCTAATCCGTTTCTAAATGTTTACCCAAATTCCATAAAAATATAAGTGTGTCGATGATGTTGTAGACTTTAAAACTTGGCTTGGTATATCTATTCGAGATCACAGTTATGAGTACTATGGATTTAGATGGAGTAACTTGTTTAAATTGGTAAATTTTTAGGATTACACCCAACAGCCTATACATGTTGAATTATTAACTAACTGTTGGGAATTCTGAGTTACTACTGCGGGTTTAGAATTGTTGCTGCTGCTAAAGATTGAAGAAAACAGACTAAGTAGTCAGTACTGTTAGTTATATTAGTTAGTACTGCTAGTACTTTATTAGCACTGCCAGTATAGTTAGTACTGTTAGTCTTATATAGTTAATACTGCTATTATGATATACATGAGTTAAATTAAGAATAGATATGCATTATCATTATATGCGTTTTGTAAGCCCATTAGGGTTTCCTTAGTGTATAAAAGGAACCCTAAGGCATAGTTAGAAATATACACATCACATCATATCAATCTTTCATAGTATTCATACCTTCAAGGTTGTAAACCTTAACACTGTCAAAGAGTGTTCGTATTAATATATTAAAGCTTATTGTTTTGATTGTATTTCTGTGTCTCAAACATACTTTTTATTTATTCTTCTTAGTGGTATAAACTAGATTCCGCATAGTTTATATCATACACTCAAAGTTTCAGTCTTAGTACCTTTGGATTTATCCAAGGATACTAAACCTTACATCAAGCTAAGGAGTTCAAGATCTGTTCATTGGGATCAACAAGTGGTATCAGAGCTTGTTGTGAAGCTTTGAATAAGAAGAAACAAACAACACATACTAGATCTAATTCTCTATGATAAAATGGAGGTAGGAACTACTTTTACAATACTGACTGCAAGACTCCCTATCCTCAACCCAGGAGAATATGATCTCTGGTTAATGAGGATAGAACAATACTTTCTCATGACTGATTACTCCCTCTGGGAAGTAATTCTGAATGGTAACAAAGTGCTGAAGAGAACTGTTGGAGAAGTTGAGCAGGAATATGAACCCACTTCTGCAGAAGAAAAGCAGGACAGGAGGAATGAGATGAAAGCTAGAGGAACTCTGTTGATGGCACTCCCAAATAAGGATCAACTGAAGTTCCATTCATATAAAGATGCAAAATTGCTCATGGAAGCCATAGAGAAGAGGTATGGAGGAAACAAGGAATCCAAGAAAGTTCAGAGAACTCTACTCAAGCAACAATATGAGAACTTTGCAGGATCAAGTTCAGAAACAATGGATCAAACTTTTGATAGGTTGCAAAAACTTATTAGTCAGTTGGAGATTCAAGGCGAAGTTATTACACAAGAGGACATAAACTTAAAACTGTTGAGAAGTCTTCCATCTGAATGGAAGACTCATGCTTTGATCTGGAGGAACAAAGAGGAAATAGAAACCATCAGTTTGGATGACTTGTACAACAACTTAAAGATATATGAACCTGAACTTACAGGATCAACAAACACAAGCCAAAATTCACAAAATGTGGCTTTTGTGTCCTCCAACAACACTAACAGCAACAACAACAGCAGCACAAATGAAGCAGATAACACTACTTATGGAGTTAGTGCTGCTCATACTCAAAGTAATCCTACATCTGGAGATAACCTTAGTGATGCTGTGATCTGTGCTTTCCTAGCTAGTCAGCCCAATTCTCCTCAACTTGCACGAGAGGATCTAGAACAAATTGATCCTGATGACCTAGAAGAAATGGATTTACAATGGGAAATGGCCATGCTGACAATTAGAGCTAGGAGATTCATCAAGAGGACAGGCAGGAAGTTGGATGTAAATGGTCAAAGAGTTAGATTTGACAGGTCTAAAGTGGAGTGCTACAATTGTCATAAAAATGGTCACTTTGCAAGAGAATGTAGAGCTCCTAGAAATCAGGAAAACAGAGGGAGAAAGCATAGTAGAAGAACTGTGACAGTGGAAACTCTCACTGAAAATACCTTAGTTGCTCAAGATGGAATTGGAGGGTATGATTGGAGCTACCAAGCTGAAGAAGAGCATCCTACAAACTATGCATTAATGGCATATACATCTTCAGGAAGTTCTTCCAGTTCAGATTCTGAGGTAGATTCTTGTTCTAAATCATGTGTAAAAGCTTATGCTACTCTCAAAGAACAATATGATAGTTTGTCTTCAGATTACAAAAAGTCTCAATTTAATTTAGTATCTTATAAAGCAGGTTTAGAATCAGTAGAAGCTAGACTAGCTCACTATAAGAAAAATGAGGTTGTGTTTGAAGAGAGCATTAATGTTTTAAATCTTGAAGTTAAACTAAGAGACAATGCTTTAGTTAAAAACAAAAAGAAATTGGAAAAAGCAGGAAAAGAGAGAGAGATGAGTTAAAACTAACATTAGAGAAGTTTCAAAATTCATCTAAATCTTTGAATAATTTGCTGGAAAGTCAAGTTATTGACAAGTTTAAAACTGGACTAGGATATAATCCAGCTTCTTCTACTGCAGCTTCTCCTGCAGTAGAAAGCTTTGTAAGTTCATCTGAGATGTTAGAAAATCAGGAGTGTAATAAGTCCAAATCTGATAAGGGATATCATGCAGTCCCCCCACCTTATACAGGGAACTTCATTCCCTTCAAACCTGATCTAATGTTTATGGATGAAATAGTTGAAAGTGAGAATATGGATGTTATTTACTATTGTTACACCTAGTAATGTTAAGAAAGTTGAGTCAAATCATGAGTCTGTTAATGTAATAAATAATGGTGATGCAGTAGAACCTAAAACTGTTAAGAAGAACACTTTTAGACCTCCAGTCATTAAGTATTGAAATTCTGATGATGATAGTAAGGTATAATTTATACCTAATGTTGAGGATAAAACTATTAGACCTAGCACTGAAAAGATAAAATTTGTTAAGTCTGCTAGGGAAACAGTAGAGAAAGTAGAAACATCTAAACAAAAAAAAAAACACTATCCTAGAGGGAACCAAAGAAACTGGAACAATCTTATGTCCCAAAGACTAGGAAGTGACTTTAAAATAATTAATAAAGCTTGTTTTGTTTGTGGTAGTTTTAAGCATCTTCATAATGTGTGTGATAAAAAGGTTATAAGACCAGTGTGGAACAACTCAAGTAGGGTGAATCACAAGAACTTTGCTAATAAAATGACTCACCCTCACCCTAATAGAAGATTTGTTCTGCAAGCAGTATTAACCAAGTCTGGCAAAATTAATACTGTTGTCAGACAAGTTAATACTACTGGCTCAAAAACAACTGTGAATCATCCTAGACCAATATCAAATGCTTACAAAAAGGGATATTCATAAGTCACAAATCCATTTAACAAGTATTAAACAAACAAAAGTAGTATTTTTAATAAAAAGGTTAATACTGTTAGGGTAAAAGATACTACTGCTAGGAATAGAGCAGTAGTAAGTGAAAACAAGGGAAAAAGGGGCTAATGCTGTTAAGGCTTCAGCATGCTGGGTTTGGAAAGCCAAAAACAGTAGTGCATCAAATACTTTCAACAAATATTCTTACATTGATGCATGAGGCAGATCCAAGTCTATAATGGCTTGGATCCCCAAAAGAGTCTAATTCTCTTATTTTATGTGTAGGGCAACCCACAACAGAAGGAGTACAAGGAAAAATGAGTTATTGACAGTGGTTGCTCTAGGCACATGACTGGAAACAAATGCTATCTTACTGAATATGAAGATTATGATGGTGGTTTTATTTCCTTTGGAGATGGTAAAGGTAGAATTTCTGGAAAAGGTAAAATCAAAACAGGAACATTAGATTTTGATAATGTGTATTTTTGTAAGGAGCTTATGTATAACCTGTTTAGTGTGTCATAAATTTGTGACAAAAAAGAACAATGTTCTTTTTACTAACACTGAATGTCTAGTCTTATCTTCTAACTTTAAGCTACTTGAACGTCAAGTCTTGCTGAGAGTTCCAAGAAAGGATAACATTTACAGTGTTGACCTAAAGAGTGTTGTTCCCACTAAAGGTTTAACTTGCCTCTTTGATAAGGCCATAATTAATGAATCCAATTTATGGCATAGGAGGCTTGGTCACATAAATTTTAAAAACATGAACAAACTTGTAAGGGGAAACCTTGTTAGAGGTTTGCCTTTAAAGATTGCAAGTATAACAAAAGGAGGATGAAATCATCTTTGGGTCCACAAAGAAGTCTTTATGTGATGAGTTTGAAGGTTTAATGCACAAAAGATTCCAGATGAGTTCTATGGAGGAACTCACTTTCTTCTTAGGATTGCAAGTACAACAAAAGGAGGATGAAATCTTCATTAGCCAAGACAAATATGTGGCTAAAATATTGAAGAAGTTTGATTTTGCCACTGTGAAGACAACAAGCACTCCTATGAAACCTAACAAGGCATTGGTCAAGGATGAAGAAGCTGATAGTGTGGATGTTCATTTATACATATCAATGATTGGATCATTGATGTACCTAACAGCTTCTTGACCAGACATAACTTTTGCTGTTTGTGCTTATGCAAGGTTCCAAGTTACACCTAAAATCTCACATCTTCATGCTGTGAAGAGGATCTTTAGATACTTGAAAGGTCAACCTAAATTGGGCCTTTGGTATCCTAGAGATTCATCATTTGACTTAGAAGCCTTTTTAGATAGTGACTATGCTGGTGCTAGTCTTGATAGGAAATCCACAACAGGAGGTTGTTAATTTCTTGCTAAGAGATTAATTTCATGGCAATGTAAAAAGCAAACAATAGTTTCAAACTTCATAATTGAAGCAGAATATCTTGCTGCTGCAAATTGCTGTAGACATGTGTTATGGATTCAAAATTAAATGCTTGATTATGGATTCAACTTCATGAACACCAAGATTCACATTGATAATGAAAGCACCATTTGTATTCTAAAGAATCCAGTGTTTCACTCTAAAACTAAGCACATAGAGATTAGGCACCATTTTATCAGGGATTCTTATGAGAAGAGACTTATTCAGGTGCTTAAGCTCCATACAGACCATAATGTAGCTGATTTATTAACAAAGGGATTTGATGTTAGCAGGTTCAACTTTTTAATCTCTAGCATTGGACTTCTAAATTTGTAGCTGCATGGTTTTAGGGGAGGTTAATGGTGTATAAGTGCAGTGGATTATACACAAGTGCTATTTGGATTGAATTTGGAAGGTAAATATGATGATCAGGTACATAATACTATTGGGCTTAGCTTTCACTACTTGAAGAAACTTTGTACTGCTCGTACAAAATGTTTATACTATTACGATTGGTTAGTGCTGCTCACAGGTGTTTAAAGATGGTTTTGATGAATGTATTGGGTTAAAGATGCTATTTGGACCGATATTAAGGGTTAAACATGGTAAGAAGTTTGTTAGTGCTGCCAGGCTTGCTTTATGCTACTGGGCAAAAGTTAGTACTGTCAGACATAGAGTTAGTGCTGCCAGGCAAACTTAGTACTGCTGGGTTACCATTAGAGGAAGTACTGCTAGGGGTCTAATGTGTAATTATAACAGTTTCTTCATCAATAGGTTTCCTAAACTCTATAAAACCTGTTCTTAATCACACATTAATCTCACCTAATTTCTCTCATACGCTCTAAATTTAAAAACCCGAATTAATTTTTCTTGCTGACCAACTGAATTCATCAACAATGACTGATCTTGTAATTGTCAAACAACATAACATGGTTGCTTATCTGTAAAAGACTGAGGAGAATGTTGACTTTCATAAGATATTAGACTTCCTGACATCTAGTTCGATCAATTTTGCTCTTACTGTAAGTCCAACTCTCTATGCTTCATACATTGAACAGTTTTGGAACACTGCTTGTCTCAAAACAATCATTTCAGAGAAGCAAATACATGCCAATGTTGATGGCAAGGCTGTGGTAGTATCAGAATCATAAGTAAGGAAAGATCTTTACTTAAATGATGAGGATGGTACTGCTTGCCTAACAACTAATGAAATTTTTGAAAACCTTGCATTGATGGGATATGAACCAGCTTCTGATAAATTAGCTTTTTACAAAGGTTTATTTTCTCCTCAGTAGAAGTACCTCATACATACCATCCTTCATTGCTTAAGTTCAAAATCTACTTCACGGGATTAGTTTTCTACAAATTTGGCTTATGCAATTATTTGTTTAGCAAAGGGTCAAAAGTTTAATTTTTCTAAATTGATTTTTGATGGTATGTTAAGGAACTTGGATCCAAAGAAATTTTTAATGTATCCAAGGTTTTTGGAATTGTTTTTGAATATTCAACTTCCAAATTTGGTAATACCTTTTAATGATATTCATGAAACACCTAAACTTACTAAAAAGGTTTTTACAAATATGAGGAAACTAGGAAGAGGATTTTCAGGCAGAGTAACACTATTGTTTCAAAATATGTTGGTTCCTCCAGTAGTACTTGGTGAAGGTTCAGAGCAACCCCCTAAACCCTAACCCACACCTTCTATTGTTTCAAAATATGTTGGTTCCTCCATTAGTATTTAAGAATTGCAGTAATTATGGAGTACTTGGTAAAGATTAGCTAAAAGGCAAGCATTTTAGAGCTTAAACAAAGAAATATGAAGAAACTAATTCTGACATCCTATACGTCGTATCCATCAAGGAAGATATGGCGTATCTGTGCCTGCACTTCACTAAAGACCACGAAGGAACAAGATTCAATACGCCGTATCCAAAAGAAGTCTATATGATGTATTTAAGATATAGTAATAAAGTATTCTGGAAGATATTGAACGTGGTTCCTACTCCAAGAAACCCCTCATACGTTGTATTGACCTCAGTCAATACGTCGTATCGACCAAATTCCAGACCTTATAAATAGAAAACCTAAGAGCGGGTTTTCAGTGTGCTAAATCATATTTTCGACACCTTGACCATAAAATTCGATTTTCAAAAGAGAAAAAGATTAGAAGAGGTCGAGCATAATAACTAATTCCATAGGAAACACCTTGTAATCTCCTATACTCTTGTAATCATTCAGTTTTTGGTTAGTTTACCGTGGCTAAATTATCACTCTTGTACTGATTATGATGTTTGAAGGCTAATACCTTCGGGTATTAGCCATTATTATGAAGATTTAAATGTTTGGTTTTGTTTATATCGATTGCTTAATTTATCGTTGATTGCTTGTTTATGTTTATCAGTTTATACTTGTTTACGTGCTTTTGTATGCGACCTATCATTCAACTGGATCTAGTGATACATACCAAGTAATCTAGATGCCAGGATGGCTCTCCATATAGTAATTTATACATCTAGACCAATAGGATCACAGATAATGACCTATCTTTGCCTTTAGATTGCGAGTTAGTTGGACCGACAGGTGACCCTTAGGATTAATGAGTACTTTCTCATTTAATTGGTAAAGACTTGGCCATTGGACTACTAGTGTATGAATTTCCTTTAAGCAGTAAGTGGGTAAAGTCTTTATGAGCTAGGGTTTAACAAGATCACCATTACTTTAACCCCTAAGATAGATTATAATCAGCAAATAAGGATGCTTTATGCAGATATGTTTAATTGTGACAGAATTCTTTGTATCTAGGTCTTAGGAAGAAGTAACGCCCAAGTCTTAAGAACGATATGCCGCCTCGAGATAAGTAATTATTGCAATAAATAAACAAACCAACGTTCTAATTGGATTAATCATGGCTAATATAGTTTTCATATATTTGGCTAGACCGCTCTTTTTTCTTCTGTTAATCTACTTACGTGTGTTATTATGTCTTAAATTGATCTTAGTCACCACAAAACCCGTACCAGTCTCTCAAGCTCAAAACCCCCTTATCTGTTAGAATTAGGATTAACATAGGTTTAGCATAGGTTTAACATAGAATAGAATTAACTTATTCTAGATAACCAAAATATTAATAACTTGAAAGATTGTTTCTCGCTCTTAGTGATCGACACCCTACTTACTAGGAAACTCCCATCTGACCGGGTACACTACCCGTTAAAGTGCTGTTTTTGGTAAAGTCGGCAAAATATAAATTTAAAACTTGAAACATAAATTACAACCACACAATGACACATCAATAACTTACATACCCTATAGTAATTAATACATCCCAGAAAACGTCTCATTAGATGATGAATTGTTTTTGCAGTTTGTAGAACAACTGGTTCCTCACATTCGCAACGGGCTGGAGGGGAACCATGACGGTGGCTTCGATTAGATGACGAGGAAGATATTTTGGGTTTGGAATGGATTTAGGGATGTAGTTAAGGTTAGTGTTATTGATTTTGGGTGTGGAATCATTTGGGGGAAGATTACGAAAAAGAAATCTGAGATTAACTGAGATGGAAATTTAGATTAGGAAATGCATTTTGGTCTAAAAGCTTGCAGGTTTGACTTACTGTTTCATTTTCAGGACAAGTACATGGACCAAAATGGTAATTAACTTAAAGTATATAGGACCACATACCAAACCTCGTATACTTTACCATTTTCTCAGAACCCCACATACCAAACCCCATCTCTTTGTCATCTACTAGCAGTTTTTGATCATAACAAAGACATCCCTTGTCTTTTAACCGGAAATGGCAAATAAGAAGAATATGTCAGTTATCAATAAAGGTATGTTGGATTTTGCCCCCTATTTAATTGCCTTGATTGTTCATTGTCAAAATATATATTTAATATATTTTTAACATAAAAATTATGGTTTTATTGTTATTTAATTATTTATTTAATATTAAAATTAGGGTTTTCTATTTACTAAATTGATATTAGGTTTAATTTATGATTCACTTGTAATTAGGGTTTTGTTTTAATTTAATTAAATTTAGGGTTTAGTTGTTATTTAAATGGGTTTTAATAAATTTATGATTAAGGTTTTCTAAATATTATGTTTGATTCTAATATTACAGATGATATGTGGTATGTGCTTAAATACACATACCCTTTGCCTATAAAAACGGACTTAAAAGACTAAAAACATACTAAAAATACATTGTATTTGTGTGTTTTGCATTTATATTGTGCAGGAAACGGATATCAACAAAAAGGACAAAAACGAGCACGGAATGGAAAGAGCGCAAAAAGCCAAAGTCAAAGTCAGCAAAAAGTCAAAGTCAAAGTCAACCAAAAAGTCAACCCCGACAAAATCAAAAGTCAAAGTCAAAGACAAAGCCAAACCGAAGAAATACTTAATGGGCCAACCCGCACCCATCTAATGGGCCAAGACAACCCATTAAGATATTTATACTAAGGCTTAATAAGCCTTATACCATTTAGGCCCATTTTAATATAAACAAGCCCAATAAGCCAATGGCCTGTTAAGACTTAACAGCTATCCATTATTGCTGTTAGTCTTATATCACCACTAAGGACGATCCGTGTAATACCACTATACAAACTCAAGGACCTAAACTGTCAAAACCACAAACTTATACCCTGTATTCCCAAAACGTATAAAACCCTTTTCCCGCCATAGATACTATTCATGTGTCTTCTTCACCTCGACTTATGCACCCATTGACAAAACTATCACCCTCTCAACCAAACCCTATATCACATGGCTCAATTGTCACCTTAGCAATCATCTAAATCCCTATTCGTCAAGAAATGAAGACAAAGAATGGAGGGCTATGAAGAAAGAACTTGGAGAACACTCACAATTGAAGGCTAGGATTGATTTTTTTTACTCTCTCACAAAGAAAGCACAGCTGCTCAACCTTGTCTTTCTCCTCACACTGAAAACACACAAGAAGACCCCAAGACTTAAAGATTTTAGTATAAATAGAGGCAATTGTAGCTCAAATTTTTTGTCTTGTTTTCACTAATTCAACCATTTAATACTGTCATTTACTTTTCATGTCATTTAAAATTCTTGTCATTTAAATTTTAAAGCATTGTAATATTTTTCAAGTTAATGAAATTTTAAGTTCTTTTAAAATATTGTCATTTACTTTAATTGACTTTTAAAATTATGTTATTAAGCTCTTACATAAGCTTTTAGTTCATTCAAAGCTTATATAAAAGCTTGTTTTCATATCTGTCTTAAAAATTATAAAAAACCAAAAAAATCCACTCCTAAATTACCTCAGCTGATATTGGATGATAAGCCAAAAAGGGATGGGCTTATGGACTTACCAGCTTGTTTAAAACAAGCTAGAGCTTGGTAAATAAGCTCTAAGAGCATTTACTGGCCTTGTTTTGTGCAAAGGGACTTGTAAGCTTACTTTTTCATTTTTGTTTATTTACTGTTCATGTGCTTATTTACTGTCTTTTACTGCTTATTGTTGCTTATTATTGTTGATTATTGCTTATTTATGCTTTTTGATTGCTTATATGTCATTTACTTGTGTTTTTATATAAAACAGTCTTAAATTGCTTAAAACTGCTCTTTCTTCTTTGCTTATTTTAAGTGCTTATCTTTTGTTGAATATTGCTTATGAGTGCTTAATATTGCTTGTTCACCATCTGTTTTCAAAATTCCTTGCTTAAATCTTTATAAATCAGTTTAAAAATAGATTTAAGATTCTTAATGGGATGTTTTAAAAGAGTCCCCCAAATGGGTCAAAGTAGTTTTAAAACTTTCTAGGTCACCTTGCCAACTATAACAAGCTTTTTCAAGTTTGATTTAATCTGTTTTAAGGTTTAAAGTTCAATTATTCATAGTTTTGAGTGTTGTGTACATGTCTTCAAACTGGGGAATTGGGATTTTCAAACGGTTTCAACTTGATCTTTACTCAAAAGTTGTCGTAAGGTTTAGGTTAATTCTTTTAAATCCTTAAATGCATAGGAAAGATTCATATAAGTTTTCATTTGTCCATTTTGTTTCAAGTCAAAATCTGTCTAAGTTATTTTAAGTTTTAAAAAGCCCACATTTCAATCCTAAAATTACATAAGTTAAAATAGGTTTTAGGATCAAGTTCCTCCTTGATGTTTTCACATCAGGGGATGTCTTCACATCAGGGGATGCTTCAAACCATTGACACCATATTCTACCCTTAGAAACTTTGATTTATAGATCATTTTCTTTAACTTCTCCCACGCTTGACGACATGTTCCTCCTTGATGTTTTCACATCAGGGGATGTCTTCTGAAATTCTTTTATATCAACTATGAGATTACCAGCAATGTTCATCCTTATTGTTCAAACTCTAACTGGTCTTACCTTTTTTTCAGTATACGACGTCAACTACTAGGACGCCACCGTCGCGACCTACTGCTAACCTCGCTCACGCTACTCGACTTAATATGAGAACCTTCTTACGAAACATGTACATATACTCTTGTGGTATGTACAGATAAGACATTGCGCACCATACATATATTGTTTCCATAATTTTAATTCAAGACTTTGACTGCCAACTCCATAGCATGGATTTGATATTCCTCTGCATTTCTTTTAATTGCCTTGAAACAACCTTCTTCACATTTGGGAAGCCTTCATTCTTACTTCTTCAATCTTCGTATACGACGATCGCTCCTCTACTCGGAGATGCGGCCCTAATAATCTTTCTATCCCATGTAGTTCTTACCTCGATATTTGGCTAACGATTCCCTTCTTCAATGATTTATTCAGTACCAAATTGATCTCCATCTACAAATTCTGCAACTAGTACTCTATCTAATCTTTTCAATTCACGATTTACACGACGGTACGAAGAAGAAGTCGCAAAACATCTGTTGGCACCAGACGTAAGACGCAAGCAGGTTCTTCATTTTTCTTTTACGTGGATCTTACGACTTTCTTTGAGAAATATATCGACCTTAGTGAGTCCACAAGAAACCACAATTTCCACAAATTAGCTATGCAGTATAGCCTCAAGCAAAGAGGCCTAATCGATTTGCACTAGTAACAAGTGTTCGTGCCAATCTACATCGACTCATACCCCATTTCGTGCAATTCATTTTGGATTCTATTGAAGATCATATAGAGAACGACTGATCCTCCTCTCCCCGATAGATACATGATATTCTACAACACGGTGCCCCCTTCCTTAGTTTTTAACTATTTTTCTTGGGGGAAAATAATACTCAAATCTATTTCAAACTGGTTTACTCTTGTCCTAAACTACTTCTACGTTTTTGGACAATGTTATGTGCCTATAATTGCGTAAGTGAATACTGCTGTATATGTTTGCATGCTATTGGGTGTACTTTTTACAACTACTTAGCCGACTGTGTAGCTCCAGCTCGTAGGCGATAGGTTCGGAGGACTATAAGCGCTTGGACCACTAATGAATTGTTGATTGAATGAAATGTTATAGTGTGATACGATTTCTATGATTACTGTTGGAATGCTAACTATACTGCTTGAACTCCGCTATTGTAATGCTCTATTGTCCTACTTAAATGATGACACAACAACTGGGTTTATACTCTAAACCTATGAGCTCACCAACTTTATGTTGACCTTTTCGAGTATCATTTTTCAGGTGGTCAACATTTACAAATTGAAGGTACTTAAACCAAAGTTGTCAAATTGTCAAGATGCTTTTTTAAAGACAAGTGTTTACTCCTATCCAAGATTTTATTTTGTGAAACTTTGTAAAACAAATTCTTGTAATAAGTTATGGTGTAATCTACAATCTTATGTGATGTCTCCGAAACGTCGTACCTCGTGTTTCCACCTTAGATGGGGTGTCACATTGAGAGTCATTGAACGTCTAATTTAGGACTTCAAATGTATTCCATGATCTTTGTTGCAAGTGTAGTATGCTCCACACAAATTTATATTTGTGATCTGTCTAGTTTTTTTTAACATAATCTGTCTAGTTTAATTATTCATTTTCGAAGTCTATATAAAGCTGCAAAGAGGCATATGTGTTCATTATGAGATCAAAAAACATCAATACAATTTTATACAACATACATAATGAGAGAAAATATTTACTTTTACTTTATGCATATTCATGTTTTGTTTATTTTATCACTTGTCATCTTGTTGTTTAATACCACAACTGCCACTTCCCATGAGTATAACGAATAATAATAATAATAAAGTATGACTTTCGATTACAATGATAGAGTTTAGTTAAAACCAATTTAACTTTTCACCTATTGATGAACTAACTAAGCAATAACTACAAACACAATGCATTAGGACCCGATGCTTATTTTGGAGAATTTGGTGTGTTTGTACGAAAATTATTAATATGAAGCAAAATTTCATCGTGGTCCCATGACGCTGTAAGACCCACTAGTTACATCCCTAGTTTTCAAGTTCATAAAAAAACGACTTAATTAGTTGAGTGTTAATTTTCGTCTTCTTTTTTTCCCTGAGAATAGAAGTAGTTTTAGTTAATACCAAGGTTGCAAAAATCGTGAATCGATAATCGGGCAGTCGACCTCCTTGTAGTTTATAATTGGTCTAGGCGGGACTAATCGGATTACCATTTTCGACAAGTTTTTGGTATTTCCGCCGAGTTTTGTGTATTTCCAGAAGGATTTTTCTTAAAAAACAACTTATAATAGATATAAAAAAACTACCATAACTGATTAAAACATGTTTACGATTATTTTTGGGTATTGATTTTTGAGTGATAGTAGCATATTGAGCATCGTTTTTCATGTGGCTTTATTGTTTAGCTTTTTAAAGCTGTTTGCATAAGCTTATCTTTTGTTGTGCTTTTGGAGACAAGTTTAAGTCATTTCGTGGTTTAGTATATTCTACTTTATGAAATGTTGTTTTAATTACTTTTTTATTACCATCTATTTGCAAAAGTTATACATCTTGGCCCAGCTTGGTCGGAGACTCAATGTAGTGGTGACCGCAGAGGACACCGCCACGTCAGCGCCAACTCAGCTTTCTCTCTCTTAGACCACACAGTGACCAAACACATGTAGTGGTGACCGCAGAGGATACCGAACAATTTTTTTTTTTTTTAAACATTACATTATACATTAAACATTTTACAAATTAATTTACGGAAAGTAAAAATACACGGAAGAAAGACGGAAAAAAATTGAAAATAAAAACATGAACTTGACGGATTTAAAATCAACACAGATACGTTTTAAAACAGATTGTTCGAATAGTATCCGTCGAATAGTAGTTGTTTGTTTTTCAAATTTGAAAATCATTATCGGAATTGAAAATTACATTATGGAATTGAAAATTACATTACGAAATTGAAAATTACATTACGGAATTGAATAAAAATAATGTTAAGCTAATGAAACTGTATCCTTACGGAAAACTCAACATCAATTCTTTTTGTAATGTTTAAGTAATTGCTTTGATGGTTTAGGAGTAAAAATGAGACTTGGCAGTATCGTAGCAGCTCCTATGTAATTTCATTTTCATAACACCCCCACCAAGGACTTTGTTAGTATATTGTTTCCAGGTACTTACCGATAGATTTTGAGGAGTCACATTTAAATCTCCAAGAGTATTCGGAGAACCAGACTTACTTATTGCAACAACTTGTTCAGTTTTCCCTTTTTAAGAAAGTTGTCGATGTCTCCCAAACATCCAGTTACATTGCCACCAAAAGCATTCACATAGTTAGTGGCGCTAACCCACGCCCCGCTGTTAAAATCAGCATTCTCACCCACATCCTCAACAACTTTCTGCATATATTCTTGTGTCGACATTAAGCCCCATCCTGATCAAGAATAAAATAACATTTTCTTTAAGCAGCTTGGCTCGCTGAACAAGACCCGCAGGACTGGGTATTATCCTAACTGGGTTTGGGGTTGAGGATGATGGTTAAACACATATGCTATTAGAGAGCGGAACAACACCCGCAGGACCGGGTATTATGGTAACTGGGATTCTGGGGTGTATGGAGATGGTTCAAACATGTGCATACTGACGAAGCAGACATGTGTTTAAGGGGGTTTCAGATTCGTCGATATCAAAACTGTATTCCATGGATCATTTTCGTTAGTGAAATTGGAATCTATCTGGCTGTTGGATAGAAGTTGTGTGTATAATGAGGATGATGGTGGGGGTATTCTTATACGAATAAACTAGTGTTGGATTCAAAATTTGAAAATATAATACGGAATTTAAATACTAATACCTTTATTTAAAACATTAAATTTAAAAACAACATTACACTAAATAGTTTATAGTTTATTTAATCTGATGATGTAAATCTGAATCAATTCTCTTTCACCCAATAATTATAAAGTATTCATCTATCATCAAAAAAAGGCCCCCCCCCTTTTGTTTGTGCTAATCTTTCCTCTGTGCCTTTTCATCCATTGTTTGTTCTTTAGTGATTCTCTTAAGGCTTCTTCATCTAGAGGTAGTTGATGTAAACTCTTCCGCAGTAAGGTATACATCCCAATCTATGTGTTGTGATGTCGAACCACCTATTTGGTTTCTGAGCGTTGGTGGTATTTTTCATGTATCCAACGCTAAACTTAGAATTCATTTGTTTTTTTCTAGTTTAATTGCCGCCTTTCTGGTACATAGAAAGATTTAGTCGTTATTTTTTTCTGAACCTTCTTTATGAAAGTGTCGATCAAGCAGGCTCTCTTGTGGAATGTGATACATTTTCGTAGCTTTTTCTATGATGTTCTTTAGTTTGCATGCATTAATCAATTGCAAGGCTAAATCCCGATTCGTTTCTGTATATGAACCATATCTTCGTCAAATTTGTTTTTTAACAAGCTTGGAATTTTATGTCGCTATGTGGTAGTCGAAACAAACCAATTTAATAAAAGATAATGGGAAAGAGTATAAAGTGTATGTTATGTTTATTTTCTATCCCACATCGGTGGGATGATTAAACTTGTGATGACTCTATTGTGTATAAATAGAGGTCCTAATTCTATAACTTAGACACATCAAATCAATAAGTATTATTGATTTCCAACATATGGAGCATTTGAAAAGGTGAAATTCCATACAGTTTTGTTTAGTCCGACAGTACAACTTACTGTTTCGGCTGTTGTACCCTGGGAAACAGACGGCGGATCTGTTTTAAGGGAAGCGTGTCAAACACGTGCCTCAGCTCTTTAGTGCTAAGCGTGTCTAACACGTACCTCGACTCTTAAGTGTTACCTTGCTGGTGATCTAGTAAGTCTCTTTGTTATTTTATTGTTTATTTAATTATCGTTTATAATTATGTCTGTAATTTATTTTCTGGCAATTATTTATTAATTGTAATCTGAGTTTATTTTAATAAAAATGTACATGTTTCCCAACAGTTTCTTCATGTGGCTTTATTGTTTAGCGTTTTAAAGCTGTTTGCATAAGCTTATCTTTTGTTGTGCTTTTGGAGACAAGTTTAAGTCATTTCGTGGTTTAGTATATTCTACTTTATGAAATGTTGTTTTAATTACTTTTTTATTACCATCTATTTGCAAAAGTTATACATCTTGGCTAGTCGGAGCTTATATAAGCTACACTTGCACTAATCTGAGTCGTACTACTCACAGTGATGGTCTTACTCGTAGGTTTTAAATCAAGACACTTTGAGGGACAAAGTAAATAGTAACCCAATATATAAAATAAAAAAACATAAATCCAAAAATTCGCAACCCAATTTTATCTGTGACAAAATTCAGCCCATAAGCCCAAAATTCGGATAGGCTTATTACCAGCCCAAAAACAAACCCTGAAAATACTTTTACAAACCCTAGAAGTCACAATTTACTTTTACTTATTGTTTTAACAACAGTAACAATGGACAACCCACCGCCAGAAATCACGATGCAAAATCTTTTGCAAATAAACTTTGGGCAACATAATTTACTGCAAGCAGCTCTCCACTTTGTAGGTAGGTTTTCTTACGTTTTTAGTAAGTGTATTTTTTTTTTTTATTTGTAAAGTCAATGTAGAGGTACTCTTGCAAGCCATAGCCCATCTCCCATTTTTCAACTGGAATGGACCTAATGGTACGATCCGGGCTCACGGATGTCACCGTAGGTTCTTTCGTATAATTCTACAACAACAACATGTTACAACAAAAAGGTATTTTACAGTTTTGGAAACTGATCCCTTCAGAAATGTTCTCAGTATAATTGAGGAAAATTTAGGCGGGATTCAAAGAGGTTTCTACACTTTAAGCTACTTTGACCGCCGTTTGCGTGAGTTTCATAGGGGAATGAATAGGCTTCTGGGGTTGGTTGCTATAAAAATTCGTGTTAGAGAGCTTCTTGCCGGTTCACAGCCCCAAATTGCGCAGGCTCATATATATAGCAACCAACCCCAGAAGCCTATTCATTCCCCTATGAAACTGACATAGGGCATGCCAATCTTGATGATTTTGAATAGTAACGCGACGCAAACGGCGGTCAAAGTTTCTTAAAGTGTAGAAACCTCTTTGAATCCTGCCTAAATTTTCCTCAATTATATTGAGAACATTTCTGAAGGGATCAGTTTCCAAAACTGTAAAATACCTTTTTGTTGCAACATGTTGTTGTAGAATTATACGAAAGAACCTAAGGTGACGTCTGTGAGCCCGGATCGTACCATTAGGTCCATTCGAGTTGAAAAATTAGAGATGGCCATGGCTTGCAAGAGTACCTCTACATTGACTTTACAAATTAAAAAAAAATACACTTATTAAAAACGTAAGGAAACCTTACTTGCTGTAAATTATGTTGCCTAAACTTTATCTGCATGTTGCCCAAAGTTTATCTGCAAAAGATTTTGTCATAGATAACGTGAATTTTTTGGTAAAACAAGCTCAAAATGGGTAAGTTTAAGAAATTCGGCTATTTTGAAGAGCTGAGTTGATGATACTAGAGTATATTATAGTCTTCATCTCTGAAAGGAATGTTGCTATAGTTTCACACATCTGATCTGCCTGCCATTTCCTTTTCCTGAGGCCAAAGGTTGTAAAAAGTGTTCACTTACTACTACACAATTTGCTATAGAGCCCTCTTAATAGAGCCTCTTTCTATAAAAAAAACGGGCTTTTTAATCATTTCCATCCATCCCAAAAACATAAAACCCGGTTATAAAATGAAAACACCGGGCTCTAATATATCCAACTAATAAACCTGTTTTTGATGAAAAATAACGCTTTTATTTGTTTTCAGTTTTTACTTTGAGCAGGAGTATTCTTCCCTCTTATTTTTCACTTTCCCTTTTCAAATCTCCAAATAAACATAAACCCCCAAATGCTTTTACTTTTTCCAGTCGATGGCTTGAGTTCAAATATCAAGATCTAGGTATGCACTTTCTTTCTAACATCCATTTAATAATAAATTAATGTGATGGGTTCTATTAAGTTGTTGAGTCTGATTTTTTAACACCTTTGATACCACCATATGTGGTGGTTTTAAGCGTTATTGCATATACACTTCTTGCTACCCTTGTTGGTATGACCTCACACTAGCAATTATTTATATAATTTGTGCATTTTTGGTTCAATTTTTCATCTTTTTTGAACTAGGGCTTATTACGAGTACGGAATTGAAATTTTCGTATTTAAGTTTGTATGCAGTTGAAATTTAGGGTTTATTTTTAGATTTAGTTAGAATTTATGGTCTATGTATTTGTTTAAGTTTAGATCTCCTAGTCATGTAAATTACAGTACTATAGGCATTTCATCTCTAACTACTTGTTTGCATTTTTTATTGATATCAAAGAACATGAGGCATGGAGTTAAATTGACCAGAGAGCTTTTTTTTATGCTTTTGGGACCTGGTATGTACATCTTCACAACACTCTGTGTATTTCGCTATGGCTTATATCATATATGCCTTAATGTGCTCATTACATATATAACACTTTTTGGCCTATTGGTTTTTAACAGGTGTTGGAGCAAATAGTGTAAGGCATGTAGCAGAATGATATAAAATCCTTGGGGCTCTTGTGGTTTGATCGGTTTGACAAAGGTGTGTCTAGCCGCTTTCACCTCTTAAATACTTTAAACTGAAATCTAATTTGTTTCATACTCTATATAGGTACTGAGATATGGGCTTGAAGGTTGGAAGAAAGGTAATTAAATAGTTAAATGGTTGAAATTCACTTTGAAAACAGTTTTAATGCTTTCAGTTGGTAAGTATGACACCTTTGTGTAATGAGAACATTGATTAAGTGTATCATATCAACACTAATACTTTGTACTATGGTTTCATTTGTAGATAAACAGAGTCGAGTATATGCATTCAAGATGTTTTCTTCACTGTTATAAATGGGTCTAGGACAGAAGGCAAATCAGGTATTCTTCTTATAATACATATTCATTTTAATTTCTTGCCTTGATGTCTGCGTATCAGGTATGTACTTTCTTTTTGGTCTTGTTAAAAAGTATAAAGATCTTCAGACACACAAGTTTATACCATACATGTATTATAACTCATATGCATAAACTTGAGTGGAAGTGATATTAACTTTTTCTATCTTGTAATTGATGTGTGCTTGAACAATCTAATAGTAGTTTAAGCTTTGCTCTTATATTACATGTTTTATTTTCAAGTCGCATTATAAGGTTAGATTATTTATATTATATAGTCTTGAAAGTTCTCTTGCGGGATCATCATTATATTATATAGTCATATATACATGTAGGGTGTAATGTTTGTAATGACCAACATGCTCATACTTTATACACTAGGCTGAGGTTGATCAGAATGCTATGCATTTAGAGCCGAATCAAATTGGCGAAGGTGATATTATTCCACAACAAGCTCATTCCAGTGTGGTTGTGGAACAAACAGGAGAAGATCTACAAGCACATATGCTACCAGCTCTGATCTTGTGCCCTCGTCAACTTATCAAGACAACATGGAAACTGGTGAAGGAGATGGACATGCAATGAGCAGGTTGAGACACCATGTAATTTTATCTTATGTTTACTCTTGTCATATATGGATTCAAATAGCAGAAGGTAAAATAAGTTTGTTTTCGTTTCTGCAGGTGGTCGATGTGGTGTTTTTCCAGACTCTTTTGTAGTGTAGAGCGTGTACTAGGATGGGCAAAGTCAAGACTTATTATGTATTTGTCATCGCGTGCTTCTCAAATATAAAGACGGATTTGAGACGTCATCAACCCCATACCTTTTGGTCAGGTTACTCGAAGGCAATGCATAATGACAAGACTTCACAGTAGCGCGATGGTGTATTTTTCACTTTCATTTTCGTTCAAGTCGTCAATTATGTTAGCTTGTAGCTTTTTCAAATGTGTTGTTTGCACTCACAAGATCAATGTCAATCTATCAATAGAAAGTAACTTGTAATATGAGTGGATCTCCTTCAGCTAAATCAATACAATGTTCATTTTGCCTATAAGAATTTGATTTCATGTCTGGAAGGATTTTTTTTTAATTATTTTTGTTCGGATAGAGCCATGTTCTTTGATATAAAACAGGGCTCTATAAGAGCTAATAGAGCCAGTTTTCAAAACCGGGCTCTATTTGCTTTTCGAATAGAGTCCCCTCCTCTTTGAGCTCCTTTCCAAAACCAGGATTTATGCCCCTTTTCAACCGGGCTCTATGTCCCTTTTTGTAGTAGTGACTATTGCCCTTCAACTAATCAATTCACATCCCAAGAAACCCTACCCTTAGGAGCAAGGCCATGCAATCATCAAACTGTTTCTTAATGTGATCTACTTCCTTATCACACCTGGCATTATTTGCAGAAACTGTTCGATCACTGCATAGTGTCGGCTGAACCGAATACAAGTCCAGCGCTAGTAAGTATATATAAAATATTGATAAAATAATTAGATTATTAAAAAAGAGCTAGTGAATAGGAAGAAGGGCTTTGATTTTTGTC
>BQNB010004333.1:11222-78309 GCA_026074375.1 Tanacetum coccineum | reverse complement strand
TAAGTATTTCATAGCGTCAAACAAAACAATCTTACAATCAATAAAGAATCCAAACTAAAGAAATTTGCATTAGAAAAATTAGTGGTCATCACAGAGGTGTTCATCGGTTTGGTTTTTTGAATTCTCATGTTTTACAAGTTATTTGGTTTGAACTGTTCGGCATAAAATTTCTTTTAAAAACAAAACCGAGAATCGAACTAAATTGAATTAAGAGAGATTAAAGTGAACCAATAATCGAATTTCGGTTTTGACAAAAAAAAGCGCATTGCATAATTTTAATGTTTTATTTCAATTAAGTATATAAATGTTTAGCACTAAATATTAACTTATAAAATACAAACTATGTATTCTCAAATATATAATGATGGTTACTTTCACTAATAAAAAAAATTAGAAACGTACAAAATATATTGGACCTATTACGTATATAAATATATAAAAGATATATATATTGATATATATTTATATAAATATGATTTTTGATTCGGTTTGATTTAAAAAAAAATCATTGTACAAATTTGTTTTGGTTCCAAATCGTGCTAATTCGTTTTAAAATGATTTAAGGGTTGTTGTAGACTTCATAAAAGGTCTCGCACGAGTTTAAGATTTCTTGAGGACCATGATATCACTTAAATCTAGAACCTTACATTAGGTTGGATAAATTTCCAAACTTCATAAAAACAAGCATAGTTGCTCGCGCGTTGTTGCCAAGTTATAGAAAAAAAATGTCAAATGGGCCGGCCCAAAGTGGAAGCCCAGTGGGCCGGTTACTGTAGCAAATGAAAAAAGAAAAAAATTTAAATGGGCCGCCCAAAGTGGAAGCCCAGTGGGCCGGTTACTGTAGCAAACGTTAAAACGACGTAGGTTTTTTCCATCTTTAGTATATGTATATAAAAATTAGAATAAAAAAAAACGAATATGTTGACTGCCCATGAACATATTTAATTGGTTTAAAATATTATAGTTTTATGCGTCAAGTTTATATTTAATTAAGGTTAAAGTTGTAAAAAATATAATCAACATAAAATAAACCCACTAAAAATGTAAAAACAAAAAAATTATAAAAATATATCAAAATGGATGTTGAATTAAAGAGCACAAAATTTTAAAAAATATGATGAAATCAGATCTTAATAAAATTAAATTGATAAAAAAATATTTCAATTTGAAAATAAAAGTGATTTTTTATAATCAAAACTGGGACACCATGTCACTTTATGATGTGATTCCCTAAAATGAGATGGATGATCAAAATTGCACCTCCTTATCTAAATTTTTAATAGGTCCCACATTATAAATGCTTTATATAGCAGTATATATATATATATATATATATATATATATATATATATATATAATGAGGTTCATGTAGGATAGTTGTTAAAATGAGATAAAATAAGAAGCCAATCATTTATTGACACATGGAAATTGTCTATTTAAGGTAAATAAGTTATTAACTAAATACAAAGGGCATAGATGGTATTTAACTCCTTCCTATAATTCTCAACAATCTTTTATTTGCCAATATGTTACTGCCTAAAATCCCCTCCCTGTATCATCATACGGCAATTTTTTTTTTCTCGTCATAAAATGAAAGCCGACGATTCAACAAACTGACTAATATAAGTTGTATCTAAAAATGGTTCGTGTGTATGGTTCGTATCAAACTTATCGCCGATGTATCAAAAAGTAGTTGTAACCGATGTATCAATATTATATATACAATATGAGTGTTGTGGTACAGTAGTAATCAGCAGGTTGTGACTTTTCATTCGTGATTCATTGGATTTATCAATATTATTCGTTTATGGGCATAACTCCGTTATCATAATCAACCACGATAATCATCGGATTTAGTAACCAAAAACGTCATTTCTTTTTCCAATATTTCGGCAAGAATAAAAGCCACATAAAGCGCCAAAGAGGTCTTCTTTTCTAGCGACATGGTATTCCAACTATTGGTAGTGTATAAATAGCATTGTTATGTGTATCAAGTTTATCACTGTTTAGTTTGTATAAATATTAGAATTGTGTATAAAGTTTATAATTGTTGTATAAGAGCCAACGTAACCAGAATCTTGCAAAGGAATTTTGGCCGGCACCATTGCTAAAAATTGTTGTGTTCATGTATCAATTCAGGAGAGGCCACCCCTCACTATCTCAGGTACCCTAACTGAGTTCGAGATCTCGATCGTAACAAAAAAAAGCTAACTGCAACTAACATCGTCGAAATCTTGCTTGTAATGTGTATCATTGGTTTATATGTGTGTGTCATTTTATTTTATATGGGTATCATAGATTTTGATTGTAAGTGTGTTTATAATTTGTATCAAGGATAGTTTTGTTATAATTAACGTAGTTTTTATCCATGAGCACTTGGTATAGCAACTTGTTTATGTATCATAAATCTGTGTACAATTATGTCATAAATATGACCACAATTGATAAAAAAAATATGACCAAGATCAAATTTAATTTTGAGTAGAAGGTTGTGGTAAGCAAAATTATTATATTGTTAAATTTCGAGGGAAAAATATCCGGATACCGACTTGGATTTTGCCGAATAGTAAATTACTTCTCTAGTGATGTTACACAATGCCACAAGATTTTATATTTATTACTATAATGCCATTGATCTAATTTTCATTTAATGACATCATCATTGATGTATCCAACGGTTCACATTGCTTCCTATTCTTCTTATATTAAGTTACCATCTTACGTTAGCCTCACTATATATATATATATATATATATATATATATATATATATATATATATATATATATATATATATAGGGTGAGGTTCTTTTCAGAACCAAATGAATGTACAGAACTGCGAGAACCATTTACAACCAATCATTTCTTTTCCAATATTAAAACTTTTCATTTAAATCAAAAGGGCATAATGGTAATACATCTTTTGTCATATTTTAAAATTTTAAAACATAAACCGTTTTTTTTGTAATTCCTAGATTTCAAAAAGCTTGATTTTTTTTTAAATTCTAAACTTGCTTCTTCACTGAAAAACTTTTTTTTTTTTCTTTTGTTATTATAAAGATACACAGATGCACACATATTAACAAACCTAGTTTTTAACGAATATGTAATAGATTTCAAAGAAAACCTGTTATTTCTTTTTCGATACAATTAAGTTTTATTACTAAAATTTCAATTTTTCAAACTATCAAACAAGATCACTATGAAAAAACACATGTGCACAATCTCGTATATGACAACATGTAATCTCTTAAAACACTAAATTTTTAACAATAGGAAACGCATAGACATTGAATATTTTGATTATGAGATTTACACATAAAAAATTAAATATCATATAAAAGTCAATCGAAGTACAAATGGCTATTGAAAAACAAAATTTGTTAGTGCTTGCATAAGTACACCAATCATTTTTTTCTCACCGACCATATTTGATACTGAAGAATGCACATCTCGAAGCATTGCTTTAATTTTCTTCACAGATACAATACATGTGCGTTCCGTATGTAAATGTGCACATATGTCGTCATCTTCATTGTGTTACTTCTCCTCATCGTACGCAAACTAACTTTATCATGCTCATAGATATGCACATGTGTATTGTGGTCTCGTAACCATCGTCTTCTTTCAATTAAAATCTGATTAAAACAATAATTTAGCATATCAAATTAAGACAAATGACCAAATGTTTTGCATGTACATGCATGGAAAACTATGATAGTAAGTAGCTAGTGAGAACACAATTCAAAGAATACATTCTTGTTTATAGGTTGCACATGTGTTTTTAACATCAAACATGCAATGAACGATAACAATTAGGCACGATATTTTTACGTGGAAACGAGTAGCTTTTTTATATGCACTCTTAATCGCGTACTTTTACATAAAACTAAAAACTACGAGATAAGAGACATGTTTCCAGCATGTTTTTATGTGCACATATGATCAAAGTCCACCAAGAAAAACAATGACGGACTCTTATCTCGTAGTTTTTAGTTTTATGTAAAAGTACTTGATTAAAAGTGCATATAATAAACGAGTTCCATTCAACCATAACCAACAACAGAAACTGAGTGAAACGGATCCAAACCTAATCCTCTCTATTCATAAATATAGAAAGCTTTTTGAAATTAATTTTTAAAGTAAATGCCATTAACTTGAAAAGGTATAAAAAGCGAAAGTTCAAGCGATCAAAAGTTCAAATTAATAGTAACCAACAAACTTGTAACCAACACCAAAAATATGTATTCTAAATGTACCTGTTCTCGGCTTCATGCACAACTATTATTTGTGCACATGTATTTTCTAACCTTTTTGCACATGTATTTTAGTAGCCTCAATCACTTTACTTGAATAATTGTGTTTATCATCTTCATTCTCTTCATCATCGTCGAGTTTTATAAGAAGAAATAAAATACACACTATAACTGAGCCATGCCCATCTACAAAAATTAATAAAATGACAAGTTGAACAAAATAAAGATAAAGATTAAAATCTGGATCCACAATATAATTTCTCAAGCTATAATATAATTTTCCAAGCACATAATTAAAGTGAATTTCACGATGTATCACTTACCGACAAACAAACCAGCATGTTCAATTAGAGTTTGAACCATTATAAAGAATAATAAATGACATGAAATGTAAATAAAAGATAAGAAACAAATTACCAAGCATAAACAAAATCAATAAGTTCATAGATTATTCTATCCACATAAAAGCAAAACCGAAATGATTCATATTCAAATCAAAATGATTTGTGAAACCTTGATCCGTGAAACAAAAACGTCCGGAAACAAGTAAAAAAATGATAAATAGAGACGCATATAAAATCAAGATGGAGCGGATCAAATTCACATAAACAAATATAAAATATGCCTTTGTCTATAGAATCTCTATAGATAAAATGCGGATGTAATAGATTCGAAAAGATTGCCGGCAAGGATTTCCCCCCCCCCCCCCCCTCAATCCACCCCTCCCCACTTGCTCTCGCTTTAATAAAAATCACATTACTTCTTTTGTTTAAAGTTAATTGATTAATTCATCCATACCTCTAATAAAGTGGGACAGTTACTTCAAAAGTTTTATATGAAAACCCCTTTTTGCCCTTTGATCATTTATTAGATATTCCTTAAAAGTCACATAATTTACAAAAATGCCACAAATTATTTTAGCCATTGATCAAATATTTAACGGTTAAGATTAGTTCTCGCAGTTCTGTACATTTATTTGGTTCTGAAAAGAACCTCACACTATATATATATATATATATATATATATTAATTTATGTATATATATATATATATATATATATATATATATATATAAAGATTGAATACACCAAATTTAATTTGAAGTATTTATGACTCAATTTCATTAAAGCCCTTAAACACCTTATGCCTTTGTATTTGCCCTGAATTCAATATTTCTAGCAGTTTTATGGATACAAAGCATCATCCAGATACAACATAATCCACTTTGAAAACACACGGTGTAGATTTAAAACACACGGTGTAGATTTAATACACTTTTACCTCACCCTGCTCCTTTATTGACCTCATTATCTCATCCTAAAAGTTCTGCCGTTCAAAAGTTAATTTAGAAGGTCCACTTTCCAAGATTTTTCAAGATGTGTTAGATTTAGGGTTCTTAGAATTGGGTTTATGTAACTTTTTTTTATTTTAAGTATTGAATTGGGTTTTTTTCCCGCTTTGACAGGTTCGGTTATGCAAGAATAAAGATGGAGTAGATTATTTAAAACATGAGAACAAATCAATTTTAGGTTTGTTGCTTCGTAGTTCTTTGCATTCTTATTATGTTACTTTCTGTTGGATTGTTGATTTTGTTTATACCATTGTGTTGAATAAGGGTCGAGATTATTTGGAAGTTACAATTTTTTTACATTGCTTTCATTGTCAGTTGATTTTGGGTTTTAGATTGTTGCACAAATTAGGGGTTTTGGTTTTAATGTCTTGATTAGTAGGCTTTTTTCGTTAATTTATTAAGATTATGTTGATTTGTAAATGTGATGAAATCTTGACATAGATACTAAGATGTGTTGAATGTATGCGATGATGTTCAGGATTACGAGCCATCTCGAGACGCACATAATCTTAATCATATGTTATGGTCACAATTGGTGTTAAAGATCAGGTAATTAATTAGCTCTTATGGTAAAAAGGTGAAAAAAGCCTTATAGACTTGACCTTAAAAGACTGAGCTTACAAGCTTATCGAAACACTTAAATAGGTTATTTTGGTTATTTCAGGCTCGGAGCTAACAAATTAATGAAAATGTGCCATATGAGATTTTGTGGCTATAATAGCGCATTGGTAAAATTCTTTGAATTCCCCCCTTTCACTACTTACTTTTATCATATAAATGATGTTTTTGTTTAGTTCCAGTTCCGTCATTCCATCACACGCATCTAATCCTTCAACTATGCATGGTGTCACAGACTTCTCAGACACATCTTCCGTTTCCAGATAAAGACCTTATTCAGCTTGAAGACGACATCTATGCATCACTCATCCGGCTTCAATAAACCAAGAAAATTTAAATAATGAACCCAACCTGTCCTTTCGCTCCAGGATCTCCCTTAATCTCCTCAACGTGTGATCTACACAACACGAGCAACCACCGACAATGGATAGTGAGTCGCTCAAGCTCTGCTAACTCTGTAAACTGCAGTAGAGAGGTTAACTTTACCACATTGGATGGTCAAAAACTTGCAGTGGCATCATTTAAGTGGCTTTTAGCAATGATTATTCTTGAATGAAAGCAAGCACTCATTAGGAGAATGTGTGTAATTTTATGTGGTGCACTTCAACCTGCAGTTTCCTTCTTCATCGGGTCAATGGTATCGGTCTATTCTTGGCGGATCGTAATGAGATTAAGCACAAAACAATGTTTTATGCATTATGTTTTACAGGTTTGATAGTATTCAACATCATTCTACATTACAATTTTGTAGTCATGGGTGAGTACTTAACAAAAAGGGTTAGAGAAAGGATGTTGTAAAAAATACTCACCTTTGAAATTGGATGGTTTGATCAGGATGCTAATTCAAGCAGAGCCATCTGTTCGAGGCTTGCTACTGAAGCCAATGGGATATGACTTTACTACAAATGTTTGCAAGTCTTTAATTACTAATAAAGAGAATTCTTATAAATTGCTAGAAAAAAGGGAATATATTGCACTAAAAGAGCATGTGATTTCTACGATTATCGTTCTCCAAACACCAAGGTTCCTTCTGCATTTCTATTTCTCAGTTTGTGTAAAATCACTCTTATTTCACTACAGGTTTGTTAGTTTCAATTTCAATCATTAATTTCCATAGAATTATTGGCAAAAATTATGTCAACAACGATTTTACAGGTGCGGTCTTTGGTGGGAGATCGATGCACACTTCTAATTCAAACATTCTTCAGGGTGATTGTTTCATGCACGATGGGTTGGTGATTGCGTGGAGATTGGCGTTGATTTTGATAGTTGTTCAGTCACTTATAGTCATCTGCTTATGGTAAAGACGAGTTCTGTTAAACAACATGTCATAGAAGTCCATGAAATCACAAGATGAAAGCAGCAAACTCGCAGCCGAAGCCGTCTCAAATTTGCATACAACCACTGCCTTCTCAGCTCAAACAAGAATCCTTAAAATGCTTAAAGACTCTCATAAAGTACCAATGCGGGAAAGCATCCGGCAAGCTTTGTATGCTGGACTCGGGCTCGAGTTTTCTCAAAGCATTATGGGATGCACTTGGCCTTTAGGCTTTTGGTATGGTGGGAAACTGATAAATTCTGGTCATCTTAGCGAAAGAGTTTTTGCAAACTTTTACGATCTTGTATGTACGACGTCTTCTAAAGTACATTTACGTATTCCTTGTTTTTTGTCTTTTCTGTGCAACATGAGTATGGTCGATCCTTCATATAATGGCGCTTAAATGACTTCTAATAAAGGTACCAAAGGCGGGGGAGAGACGAGTGAATAAAGAGCCCGATGATCACTGTGTGATATCTTGAGAAAAGCATCCAGGTCCATATAGATATGCTTGATACCACATACAAACTCCCACACACACCCCAAATGGACCTGTGGTTCGAGAGCCCAGTGACAGAGTTTTCTGCTACAAAGCATTTTAGGGAGCACTATTGCATCCTTCGCCCTCGGCTTTTGCGGCCATGGTGGATCCCCGGCACCTAAAATGATAAATCTTTGGTATATTAGCGGAAACAAGAGTTTTTGCAAACTTTTACGATCTTAGTGAATACGGGCAGGGTTATCGCACAAGCTGGAACGATGACAAATGATCTGTCCAAAGGGTCACATGCAGTGAAGTCTGTGTTTGCAGAATTAGATCGAGAGACCTTGATAAACCCTGAGCATCCTAATGGTAACAAGCTTGTCATTATTACTGTACATGTAGAAATACATGATGTTATTACGTTCATCGCCCAAAATACAAGTAGGTATAATGATGCTTGTGGACTAATCGATAATGAAGCTCCTCGAGATTCCCCATTCTCTACACTTTACAACAGGTTAGACTCTTCCTTCGTGCTCATCGAGTCGATGGTTGGATGTTATTAAAGGGGTTTTTAGAATTGTGTCTTTCAAATCCACTATAAAAATTCCCCGTAAGCATGTACGCTTTACTTATTTTGAGTTCTTAGTTGCTCTAAAATAAGTAGAAAGAGAGATTAAAGTTTTAATGAAACGCACATGCTGACGTATCTTTTGTTGATATGCACTTAAGTAAAGAGGCTTAAACACCATCTTAGTAGCATTTTGACTCTAAGATTTTGTTGTCTACGCTCATTTAAGTTGTGTAGGTCTTTCCCGGTGGACATGTGGAGTTGTGGAGGTGTAGCTCTATTATTGTGAAAGAAACATTGCAGATGGGTTAAATGGGGGCATATAAGCATTTTTTTTCAGAATGACGAGCATGTATACATTTCTATGCGTTTGTGTAAAGAATAGAATTTGATAATTTAGTTTAAATATAATCTACTATTTTGAATGTATTAGTTTATTAGCTATAATTGATTTTGAGTATGAAAGTTATATGAAAATGAATTTTTAGTTGACAATTTTTATTGTATGATATAAGATTGTAAACTCAATGAAGATGATAATGAATGAGACTCGGGAGATTCAGAATGCATTTGTTGACATTTCAGTACTATCAATTATATGGTTCAATTCTCACTGATCAATTTCAAAGTCCACAACTAAATTACACTCCTTCAAGTGCCAATTCCAGTTTGTGTTTAGTATTTTATAAACTATTTATGTATTTTGGGCTTTAAAAGTTCAATATGGTTCAAGATAGTATATGTGAACGTTTTTGTTCAGAAAGAATGATATATGTGCAATTGTACAAACAATGGATATAGATTTCTACACAATTATGGATGTATAAACACATAACCTGAGATGACATTTGTTTTTCTGGATTGCTTAGTTTCTTTTTTATGTTACATATTCGTCTCCATATACTCATCCCAATACCTCTAACCATAAGCATATATATGTTGTTGGTAAAACACAACATCTGTTTCCATAATTCTTTCTATTGCTATTTAATATCATCTTATATATGAAGTTATACGTTGTTTCACATAAGTAAGAGTTAAATTTTTATTAAAACAAACTGTTGCAACGCACGAGTATATACAAAACCCCGTTTAACCTTCCGTGAATTCATCTTACAATAGATAAGCCCAATGTTACACCCCCAATAGGGTCCCATCAGAATAAGCGTCTGGGGCGTGACGTTCATGAATATCTCAAGTACAAAGCATAAGAACGACCTCTAAGGGTACGTTTTGAAAATAAACACCGTTGCATTAAATTAAAATATTAATAAGTTTTACATCGATCAATTCATATGATTTAAGAGTTAAAATGAGGAAGCTTAAATGAGTTTCAACAACGGTATTTAAAAACATAGATAAATTCTGGAAGACCGGTCCGGGCAAATAGACTTCACATAAATCAAGCAACGACATCCAAGCTAAGCACCTAAGAAAAACATGCTTAAAACGTCAACATAAAGTTGGTGAATTTATATGTTTAATTTAAATATTATCATTGTGGACCACTAGGTTCAAAAAGTATGTGACAGTTATAGGAGAAACAACAACACATAAAGAGGCATTTACGTTGCACTAAGCTCATAACACCGAAGCTAATGGGGAGGTAGCATGTACATTGCCAAATAAAGTTTCCCTGGTAGGTGTCTCACCAAGACACCCAATCTAGTTTCGAGGTGATATACATTCATTGGCCTGTATAATCTGTCGTACCCGACCAGTAAGAATCACCAAACCCGGATGGAGATTATTATTCCCAATAGATCTATTTAGTCACTCGCGCTTACTTAACTAGTCAGTCGGTTAAAAGTAATTAACGGTTCATGATAATTCGAGCAATAATGGTCTAACGCTACTTAGGCAACACGTAAATTGGGGAAAATCTCACGTATAGTACTTGTGTCCATTTATAAAATCAAGCATTGTTTCTCACCCCAAAGTTATAAAACATTTATTCAAAACGAGTAAAAATTGGGCTATGAACTCACCTTAAGCGAGTAGTGGATCAAAAGAAATCAATCAAGTGAAGACGAATCGCACGGTCCTAGCGACAACCTAGCATATATTTGTTGTTTAAGAATGATATACAACGAAATAACTCTTTGCGCCAAGACTGGTCATCCGAACATGAGTAGACAAGGCGTATTCTTTCAAAACATACTTTCCGAAGTTATAAGTTTTTGACAAGTCTTGACACTTTACAAACTCTTAAAAACATTTTGTCTTTTAGTGTATTTCGTCTTTTAGTGTATTTTATCTTTTAGTGTATTTCGTCTTTTAGTGACCCGACACACCAAAGTTGACTCAATAACCGGAAATGTTGACCAAGACCCGACACCTAACGTTTTTTCTCCATTTTAGTATTAGTTTGATAATAAAATATATTTTTCGACACATTTTCAATATTTATAAAATTTCGACATGACCTTTCTTAAAATAATAACTTTCCCTTTTATTTGACTCGACTCGTAAAATATCCGTTTTATAAAAAGTACACCTTTCATTGACCCGTAAAAACATCCGACAACTAACTTAATCACGTTACAACATTTTATTAAGCTTACAAATGTGACGAATAAATTTTAGAACACTAAGTGTGAGCCACATATGATTCGAACCATATAGACTCCAAAAAGATCAACCCGTTCGATTTTTGACAACACCGCAACTATCACAACAAATCCATTATAAACCTAACCCCATCGACTTTCAATTATCGCTTTCAACAAAACCAATATCTAACTTAATCCCTTCATCAACAACACTTAGAATCACTATATGCGATAACCTCAAATAAATGATATAACAGTAATAACAACACTATATATATATATATATATCAAAATGATCACAACAAACTTTTAGACACAAAAGTACAACTATTTTTAATGTTCTTCCATTTGTGTTTGAAAATATTTAAAACTTAAGACTTGTAGTTTTATAAAAAAAATTATAACGACTTTCACAGCGATCCGTTTTGTACACCTTGTTCGGAATGATCATGAGCATGTTAAAGTACAACTCATTTATAAAAAACAAGAAATGACATGATACCTTAAAAATAGGAAGAATGGAGAAATGGTGAAGAACCAAGGACGAATGACAAGATAGATGTGTTGTAGATGATAACCAAATGAATACAAGCCTTGAAGCACCAAGAATTGGTGTTAGTGTTGTGTGTAGGCCGCGAAAACAAGGAGAACAAAAGGGAAAATGGAATGTTTTTCTAGTGTGAGAAACAAAGAGAATGTATGTGTGTTTTAGTGAGAGAGTGATGATTGATAAGTGATTAGGTTGTGTGTTAATAAGTTGTCTAAGGGTGGAATGCACCTAGTATTGATGTGTGGGTGTGTTCGGCCAAGTACAAGGCTATAAGATGGGACCAAAATGATCCACGAATAAGAGTGAAAGGGAGGACTAGTCCTTTGCTAGTTTGAGGGGGATATGTCTCATGATTATTCAAAATTCAATAGGGTATCCAAAGTGTTTGTGTGTGTGTGTGGTGTTTGGACGCATGCATGAGCCAAGGGGGGCCAAATTGGTCTCCTATATTCTAAGGATATAGTGCTTGAGTTGATTAAATTTCAAGGATTCCATGCACAAGTATAAGCTACTAAATATATCCAAGACACGAAAATAACAAAAATGAATAACGACTTCACGAAATTTTCTAAAATTTTAAATATCAACTAAAAACGTAAAAGCGCGTCTACTGACGAAAGACTACAATGAATAACAATACGGATTACTTTAGGTAATGATTTTCAGATAGCGACGGGGTAACTTCTCGGTTGAACTTAAAAATTAAACGAAACATTAAAAATTCAAATTACCAAACGGAAACGGCTAAAATATTGATCAAAAATTTACGGGGTGTCACGTCCTTTCCCTGTTAAAAGAGATTTGTCCTCAAAGCTTAAGACGTAGCATTCGACGTAGATTCATGATTAGCAAAAAGGTGTGGGTACTTTTTCTACATTTGGTCTTCACGTTCCCACGTAAACTCAGGACCTCTCCTAGAGTTTCAGCGTACCTTGATAATTAGAATATGGCTCTGCTTTAGACGCTTGACCTCACAGTCTATGATCTCGATAGGTTCTTCAATGAAGTAGAGTTTGTCGTCGATTTGGATTTCATCCAGCGTTATAGCAAGAGTTTCGTCATACATGCATTTCTTTAAATTCGAGACGTGAAACGTACTATGAACTCGGCTTAATTTTTTCAAGAGTTCAAGTCGATAGGCAACTGTTCCAACTTTGGCGATAATCTTAAAAGGTCTAATATAACGAGGGTTAAGCTTTCCTCGTTCGCCAAAATGTTTCACTCCTTTTCATGGCGATACTTTCAACTTGACCTTATCCCCCACTTGAAACTCAAGGGGTTTTTGTCTTACGTCGGCATAGCTCTTTTGACGATCACGGGCAGCTTGAATACGGCTCCTGATCTGAACAATCTTTTCGGTTGTCTCGTGAATGATCTTTGGGCCAGTGAGCTGACTATCTCCAACTTCAGCCCAGCAAATAGGTGATCGACACTTGCGCTCATACAACGCCTCAAACAGTGCAGCCTTAATGCTGGTATGGTAACTGTTGTTATACGAGAATTCTACAAACGGTAAATGTCTATCCTAACTTTTTCCAAAGTCGAGCACACAAGCACGTAACATGTCTTCTAATGTTTGAATGGTCCTCTCACTTTGGCCATCGGTTTGCGGGTGGTAAGCTGTACTTATATCCAATCGAGTACCTAACGCTTTATGAAGAGACCGCCAGAAATGTGAAGTAAATTACCCATCACGGTCGGAGATGATCAAAACAAGTACTTCATGCCTTGAGACTACTTCCTTTAAGTACTGTCTCGTCAACTTCTCTAATGGGTCGTCTTCTCTCATGGGTAAGAAATGAGCAGACTTGGTTAGGCGATCGACGATCACCCAAATCGTGTCTTGACCATTTACCGTCTTCGACAATTTAGTCACGAAGTCCATTGTTATGTTCTCCCATTTCCATTGCGGAATTTCTGGTTGAATCAACAAACCAGATGGCTTCTGATATTCCGCCTAAATCTTGGCACACGTTAAATACTTGCTGACATAGGTGGCAATTTCTTCTTTCATGTTGGGCCACCAATACAACTTCTTTAGGTCTTGGTACATCTTATCCAATCCGGGATGGATAGAATACTTTGATTTATGAGACTCATGCATAATCAAAGCCCTCAAGTCACCAAAACACGAAATCCAACTCCTGTTGTTCAAACATAATGTTCCGTCAGCACGAGATTCAAGCTTATTAATCATACCATGCAGGTCTTCGGTTATGAAGTTATCTTCTTTTCTGGCCTCTGATTGAGCACTCAGAATCTGTTTAGGAAGATTAAAATCAATAGTTATGACTAAGGCCCAAACTCGTAGTAGCTTAATTATTTTCTTTCGACTCATCGCGTCAGCTACTACGTTCGCCTTTCCTGGGTGATATCGAATCTCACAGTCGTAATCACTCAACAACTTTAACCACCGTCGTTGTCTCATGTTCAACTCCTTCTGATCAAGAATATGTTGCAAGCTCTTGTGATTAGTGAACATGACACACTTCGTGCCATACAGATAGTGTCTCTACATCTTCAAGGCAAACACTACTGCACCAAGTTCTAGGTAGTGTATGGTATAGTTCTTCTTATGGACCTTGAGTTGGCGGGATGAGTAAGCTATGACTTTCTCCTTTTGAATCAAAACCGCGCCCAATCCTTTATGCGAAGCATCGCAGTAAACCACAAAGTTCGCACTTCCCTCGAGTAAAGCCAAAATTGATGCACTTCACAATTTTTGTTTCAACAGCTGGAACACAGCTTTTTCCTTTTCTCCCCAATCAAACTTCACGCTTTTCTGAGTCAATTTCGTCATAGTCCTAGCGATCTTCGAGAAACCTTCGATAAATCGTCGGTAGTAACCGGCCAAACCTAAAAATTAACGAATCTCGGTTGGTGTCTTGGGTGATGCCCAATCCTTGATTGACTCAATCTTAGCTGGATCAACGTGAATGCCTTCACTATCAATCATGTGACCGAGAAATTATACCTTTGAAAGCTAAAAATCGCACTTTGAAAACTTGGCGTATAACTCCTCCTCCCTAAGTAACTTCAATATTAACTTAAGGCGCCCGTCATGTTCTTTTCTGCTCTTGGAGTAGATCAAAATATCATCGATGAATATGATCACGAATCTATCCAAGTACGGTTTGCATACCCGATTCATCAAATCCATGAATATTGCCAATGCTCTAGTCAAACCAAACGGCATCACTTGGAACTCCTAGTGACCATAGCGAGTCCTAAATGTTATCTTTGGGATGTCTTTCTCATGACCTTTGAGTTGGTGATAGCCAGATCTCTGGTCCATCTTAGAGTAAACCCTTGACCCTTGAAGTTGATCAAACAAATCGTCGATTCTTGAAAGTGGGTATCGGTTCTTCACTGTTTGTTTGTTTAGTTCCCGATAGTCGATACACATCAAAAAATATCTATCTTTCTTTTTGAAAAACAAAACCAAAGCTCCCCAGGGTGAGGAACTGGGTCTTATAAATCCTTTGTCAGAAAGTTCTTGCAACTGAGTAGATAACTCTTGCATTTCGGCTGGTGCTAATCGATACAGGGCCCGTGCTACAGGTGCAACACCAGGGACTAAGTCGATTTAAAATTTAACTTGTCGAGCAGGTGGTAGTCCAGGCAAGTCCTCTAGAAAGACTTTCAGAAATTCCCATACAATTGACATGTCCTCAAGTCGCTTCTCCTCCGAATTTTCCTCAATCTTATTGGATGTAACTTGCGCTAGATAAACTTGACATCCTTTCTGTATATACTTCTGGGTCTTCATACATGTTATGATACTCAGCTTCAACTTACTTCCGCTGTCACAATCATTACCTTAGATTATCAACACCTCGTCTCCATATGGGATACGAACGATCTTCTCGTCGCAAATGATCACCGCATGGTACCTCGCTAACCAATCCATACCGATGATGACGTCGAAACTACCAAGTTCTACGGGCATTAGATCAATGTCGAACAGATGACCTAATAATCCTAACGTGCAGCCTCTAAAGACAACACTGGTTTCTGAAATTCTTCCATCGACAAGTTCTACAACATAGCTAGTGTCTAAAGTGGACGGTTCAACATCAAGCAAGGCAATAAAGGTAGATGACACAAACTCCTATCGGCACCCGAATTGAATAACATAGAATCATAACGGTTATCAAGAAGGAACGTACCCATGACGACGTTGGAAACGGGGTTTGCTCCTCCTCCTCCATTGGCATAAGCTCTCGCTGTAGCTTCATTGTTTCCAGTCTTGTTTCCTCGGTTTTGATTCCTCAACTTAGGACAATCCTTCTTATAATGTCTCGGCCTTCCACACTCATAACAAACAACACCCGGCTGATTACCAACTAGGGCACTCTGAGATTTTGGAGTAACAACGGCCGTACAATCCCTGGTTAAGTGACCAACCCTCTTATAGTTTCCACATCTCACCGTATACAGCCCTTCATGGTGTAATTTTCACTTGTTGCAGTAGGGAAGAGATCCAACATACCCCTTTTTCTCATTGTTTCCGGCTGTGTAAGCTCTTGCTATATTCTGACCTCCAACATTTTGCTGCTTGAAAGTTGGTTGTTTCCCACGGTTGTATCTCGGGTTGTTGTCCAGCCTTATCTTGTTTTCAGCACTTCTATCATAACCCTTCAGTTTCGGATCCATTAAGTTGTTAGTAATACGAATTGCATCTTGAAGTCTAATGGGCTCAGCAGTGATCACATTCTCCTAGATGTTGTCAGGTAAACCCCAATGAATCTCCTAACTTTGTCCTCCTCATCCGGGACCATTCTAGTACACAACAGAACCAATTCTTGAAATCTCCTGGTATAAACAGTCAAGTCATTTCCTTTCACAATCAAGTTCCACAACTCGGTCTCCATCTTCTGAATTTTGTTTCTCGGGAAATACACCTCAGTCATCAACTTCATAAGTTATGTCCATGTCATAGCATATGCAGCATCAATCCCAATTGTTCTCTTATGAGTGTTCCACCAAGTCAAAGCATTGTTCAACAGTGTGCATGTAGCATACTTCACTTGATACTTTTGTGGACAATTACTGATGTGGAACACCGTCTCCATCTTCTCGAACAACGAGTCAACCCAACAACTCCTTTCGCCCCTTTAAAGTTAAGTGGTTGGCACTTCAGGAAGTCTTGATATGTGCACACTCAAGCAACAGGCATAAAGCCTCTGAAGTTCACGTTGTGATTCTTATAACCATTTCCTCCTTCGTTCCCATTACTGTTTCTATTGTCGTTTCCTCCTCCATTCCCATTTCCATTCACTCCACCATTTCCGTTACCATTTCCATCTTCATAATCATCACCATTTTCGCCTCCCTATTTATCCCCAACTTCCGCTAGGGGTTCAAGGTTTCTGCCGGCGTCGCGAGCTTCCAACGCTTCTGCTACTCGACGAGCAATTAGGTTATCAACCGCTTCACGTGTCATTGTCGCTCCAGATCTTGTGTTAGGCATTGTCCTACAATCATAACAATATATTACACGATGAGATTTTTAGGTGATACGAGGTTATTAACGGGGTTCGTTAAAAATAACAGGTTTCATCACATGGTAACACACAATCATAATAAATTCATGATAATGCCACAATTTAGTAATAATACGGTTTGCAATGAGTAAAAGAAAATAGCATTAGGTTAAGAACATCGTAACATAGAATAATAGATATTAGATTTCATAACATCAAATGTCAACGGTTACATCATGGTTCCTAAAAGATAGGATTTACAAATCCCTAATAATACGCTACTACTAGATACTACAAATCAATACTAGAACAATCATGGAACAATCTAAGGACGGTAGCCTAAGTGCTTCCTAGCACATGCCTCAAGCCTACCAATCCGCACACGATTATAAAATCGTAAACGTTGAATCTGCCTTATCTCTCTCTGAACACGCAACTCCCTATGCTAAAGTCGGGTAACTCTCTGACTCGCAACATCCAACATGCCTCTAAGTCTCGTATTATCCCGCTCCAGCTCATTGACCCTCTCTGACAGAATAGCACTCTGCTGACCTGTCGCTACAATCTTTTGCCCTTGATCCCTCTAAATGCTCTCAATAACCTAAACTCAGTGAACTGGGATCTCTACAGTGTGACCATGAAATCTCTATACCAGGTCTCCTAGCGTCTCATAAGTAACCTCTATAGCTCCCTCCTCCTGAGCAGGTTCAAGGATATCATCTGACACCACATGATGCGTAACTTTATCATCTCTAACCACAACCGTGCCCCTCGAACCCGTCTTGACCTCCTCTCGAGCAACAGCCTCAACCACAACCCTAGAATCTATCCCTCTAGCTCTAAGAGTATCCGCATATGTAATATACTCATTGATCTCTACCTGAACCTCGGGATCGATATCATGCTCTGAGTGAGGCTCATCACTACCCCCCGACATCAACGTCATCTCTTAAACTAGTCTCTCTAGGTACAGACAACTCAGAACTCTCGTCTGAACTAACCTCTAAATATGTCACAGAATCATAACTCCTAATCCTCTTTGGTGGGGGTAAAAGATCAGCTCATACAGAAGACAATGCTCCAGGTACAGTGAAGATACCGGTATAGATATGGTAGGGAACCTACTCCTCTTGCGAGAAGGACCCGCAGAAGAATGAGATGGTCTATCGTTAATAGCAGCAGATGAATGAGGAATACTCAGTACTAATGAACATAACTGATGACTAGCTCATACCCGATGGTAGTGCTGGTGATGAATGATCCGAAGATGAATGACCAGTTGAAGAATCGGATAGGGCATCTGAAGAAGCGTCTGATGACGTCTCTGATGATGAATCCGATGGTGAATCTCTCGATGAATCATCGGAAGTGAAGTGATCTGATGTAGAGTAGTCAACTGAATATCTCATGACAAGACGATGTGTAGGTAGCAGACCAACCCTCTTCCTCGCAGTCATCATGTGTACCAGCCCATTAGGATGGTAGCGGTACGGTCGACCATAAGGAATAGACTGTCTGGGTGAAACAATGGCAACTCGTCTACGAGGAACACCAAATGGTGCAGGTAGAATCTGACTAGTAGGTGGTGCAAACTCAATGGGTGGTATCTCATGAGTAGGTGATGGTGGTGTATCAGGTGTGTCACTGTCTGAAGAATCACAGTCGATGATAGGAATGGTGAAGTAGCTGGTAGTGGTGGTATATGATCTGATGACGGATCCTTAGATGGGCCAGGCTCCGTATCAGATACGGGTGAGTAATCAGGTGATGCGGGTGTATAATCTGGAGATAGTGATACAATAGGTGAAACATTAGGTATCTCAGTGGGTGTCAATGTGGTATCAACATGAATAGTAGGTGGGGTCATGGTAGGTATGGTGTCAGGAATGGTGGTAGGGATAGTGCTAAATAAGATAACTCGTCCAGTTGATGTTCCCACACTCTCCTCTGATGAATCTGATGAAACTGGGATAACAGAGATGGCCATGACCTGCACAAGCAAAAGTTTATATAAATTTCTTTATATCAACCTTGCATGATGCGGGGAAAATGAATAAATAGGTAAATGAACGAATGAATGAATGAATAAACCATCGAATGCAGTGTCGTGAAATGGAATGCAATATAATTATAGTAATATCAGTTATACTTAGTATTTATAGACCAAACCTAGTTATACTACATGGTTCTCTATAACCTTGGCTCTCGATACCAATCTGTCACACCCCCAAATAGGGTCCCATCAGAATAAGTGTTCGGGACGTGACGTTCATGAATATCTCATGTACAAAGCATAAAGAACGCCCTCTAAGGGTACGTTTTGAAAATAAACACCGTTGCATTAAATTTAAATTTTAATAAGTTTTACATCGATCAATTCAAATGATCTAAGAGTTAAAATACGGAAGCTTAAATGAGTTTCAACAACGGTATTTAAAAACATAGATAAATTCTAGAAGACCGGTAAAAAAATAATTCAAGCAACGACATCCAAGCTAAAGAATCTGAGAAAAACATGCTTAAAATGTCAACATAAAGTTGGTGAATTCATAGGTTTAATTCAAATATTATCATTGTGGACCACAAGGTTCAAAACGTATGTGACAGTTATAGGAGATACAACTTCACATAAAGAGGCATTTACATTGCACTAAGCTTATAACACCGAAGCTAATGAGGAGGTAGCATGTACATTGCCAAAATAAAGTTGCCCTAGTAGGTGTTTGACCAAGACACCCAATCAAGTTTCGAGGTGATATACATCTGTTGGCCTGTATAATCCGTCATACCCGACCAGTAAGAATCACCAAACCCGGATGGGGATTATTAGTCCCAATATATCTATTTAGTCACTTGCGCTTACTTAATCAGCCAGTCGGTTAAAGGTAATTAACGTTTCATGATAATTCGGGCAATAGTGGTCTAACGCTACTTAGGCAACACGTAAATTGGGGAAAATCTCATGTATAGTACTTGTGTCCATTTATAAAATCAAGCATTGTTTCTCACCCCAAAGTTATAAAACATTTATTCAAAACGAGTAAAAATGGGGCTATGAACTCACCTTAAGCGAGCAGTGGATCAAAAGAAATCAATCAAGTAAAAACGAATCACACGGTCCTAGCGACAACCTAGCATATATTTGTTGTTTAAGAATGATGTACAACGAAATAACTCTTTGCGCAAAGACTGGTCATCAGAACATGAGTAGACAAGGCGTATTATTTCAAAACATACTTTTCGAAATTATAAGTTTTTGACAAGTCTCGACACTTTAACAACTCTCAGAAACATTTCGTCTTTTAGCGTATTTAGTCTTTTAATGTATTTCGTCTTTTAGTGTATTTCGTCTGTTAGTGCATTTTGTATTTTAGTATATTTCGTCTTTTAGTGAATTTCATCTTTTTGTGTATTTCGTCTTTTAGTGACCCGACACACCAAAGTTGACTCAATAACCGGAAATGTTGACCTAGACCCGACACCTAGCGTTTTTCTCCATTTTAATATTAGTTTGATAATAAAATATATTTTTCAACACATTTTCAATATTTATGAAATTTCGACATGACATTTCTTAAAATAATAACTTTCCCTTTTATTTGACTCGACTCGTAAAATATCTGTTTTATAAAAAGTACACCTTTCATTGACCCGTAAAAACATCCGACAACTAACTTAATAACGTTACAACATTTTATTAAGCTTACAAATGTGACGAATAAGTTTTAGAACACTAAGTGTGAGCCACATATGGTTCGAACCATATGGACTCTAAAAAGATCAACCCGTTCGATTTTCGACAATACCCCAAATATCACAACAAATTCATTCTAAACCTAACCCCATCGACTTTCAATTCACGCTTTCAACAACACCAATATCTAACTTAACCCCTTCATCAACAACACTTAGAATCACTATATGCGATAACCTTAAATAAATGATATAACCGTAATAACAACAATATATATATCAAAATGATCACAACAAACTTTTAGAAATAAAAGTACAACTATTTTTCATGTTCTTCCATTTGTGTTTGAAAAGATTTAAAACTTGAGACTTGTAGTTTTATAGAAAAATTTATAATGACTTTCACAACGATCCGTTTTGTACATCTTGTTCGGAATGATCATGAGTATGTAAAAGTACAACTCGTTTATGAAAAACAAGAGATGACATGATACCTTAAAAATAGGAAGAATGGAGAAATGGTGAAGAACCAAGGACGAATGACAAATGAATACAAGCCTTGAATCAACAAGAATTGGTGGTAATGTTGTGTGTAGGCCGCGGCAACAAGGAGAATAAAAGGGAAAATAAAATGTTTTTCTAGTGTGAGAAACAAAGAGAATGTATGTGTGTTTTAGTGAGAGAGTGATGATTGATAAATGATTAGGTTGTGTGTTAATAAGTTGTCTAAGGGTGGAATGCACCTAGTCTTGATGTGTGGGTGTGTTCGGCCGAGTACAAGGCTAGGAGAGGGGACCAAAACGATCCACGAATAAGAATGAAAGGGAGGACTAGTCATTTGCTAGTTTGAGGGGGATATGTCTCATGATTATTCAAAATTCAATATGGTATCCAAAGAGAGTGTTTGTGTGGTGTTCGGACGCATGCATGAGCCAAGGGGGGGACCAAATTGGTCTCCGATATTCTAGGGATATAGTGCTTGAGTTGATTAAATTTCAAGGATTTCATGCACAAGTATAAAGCTACTAAACATATCTGGACACGCAAATAACGAAAATGAATAACGACTTCACAAAATTTTCTGAAATTTTAAATATCAATTAAAAACGTAAAAACGCGTCTACTGACGAAAGACCACGATGAATAACAATACGTATTACTTCCGGTAATGATTTTTAGATAGCGACGGGGTAACTTCCCGGTTGAACGTAGAAATTAAACGAAACAATAAAAATTTCAAATTACGAAACGGAAACGGCTAAAATATTGATCGAAAATTTCCGGGGTGACACACCCAAAGCCTAACAACACATAATCATCGCTTTTAAGCTCAATTAGATTCAATTCACTGTCGTGCGTTTGACAATTGTCGTCGCTATAAAATAAACATAACTTATACACAAGCGTTTAAACACATTACATAGTTATGACGGAACACTATGATTTTTTCTAAATACCAAGCCCGATACAACGCACGGATCGACATGCCTCGTTATAAATAGTGATTCACTACAACGATATGATAAGTGGTTAAGAACATGAGGACGTGTTGAATGTCTCAAAGTATAATTATAAACTCGTGATGACTTAAAAGTATTGCTGAGTATGCACTTCTTGTGATGTTGTGTGCAAGATCTAATCCTTTCTTGGAACAAGTTATGTTTTTTGGTGGAAGTTTACTTTTTTTATTGTAAAAACGTATATCAAATTAAAATTTACAATAAATTTGGTACGCAAGGTTTTAAATCAACAAAACCTTTTGCAATAAGTTGCATATAGTTCTAAAGTTAATGACATATAGTAGCAACATACTTTTTCATTTTTTTCATTATTAGATATGAACTCAAAAAATATCACAATACTCATTCATTTTTCAAATTTTGTTTAATTATCATACTATAATTTTTATTTAAGTCAACTCTTACACCGTAAAGACCTATTTACTAACAACTGTTTGTAATTAACTCAAAAATATATTTTCTTTTTCTTTTCTAATTATTTTTTAAAATTTCCTTTTATTTAAAGTTTTTCGATTTTCTATAAACGCTTTTATTCGTTGTTATATACTCTTTTATATGTTTTTAAAAACGACTTTATCCGTTTTTATATATATTTGTATACGTTTTTATATGCTTTTATATATGTATTTATACACGTTTTTATATACGTTCTTATATAAAAACGGATACAAACGTATATAAAAACAAATAAAAACGTATATGTAAAAGCGTATATACGTGTTTATATAAAAACACACACACACACACACACACACACACACACACACACATATATATATATATATATATATATATATATATATATATATATATATATATATATATATATATATAGGGATGGGTTCTAGGGAAAACCATATTTTGCTAGAAAACCCAGAAAACCAAACAGATGCCCTAAAAAAATCAAACAGATGCCCTAGTTTTTTAGGGCATCTGTTTGTTTTTTTTGGTTTTTACAGAGTGTAAATCGAGGCCATATTTGCCTGAAAAAACAATTTTTAGCCTGAAAAAATTAGGGCATCTGTTTGGTTTTTTTAGGGCATTTGTTTGGTTTTTCTAGGTTTTCTGGGTTTTCCACCAAAATAAGGTTTTCTCATGATCCCATCCCTATATATATATATATATATATATATATATATATATATATATATATATATATATATATATATATATATATATATATATATATATATATATATATATATATATATATATATATATATACATACATATATATATATATATACATATATACATATATATATATATATATATATATATATATATATATATATATATATATATATATATATATATATATATATATATATATATATTTTTATAGATACATACTTATATATATTAATATTTTACATACTTACTTATTATATATATATACATACATATATATATATCATACATATTTACATACTTAATATATATATATATATATATATATATTATATATATATATATATATGTAATATATATATGTTAGATATATATATGTATGTATATGTATTATGTTATGTATATTGGGATATATAATATTATATATATATGTATGTATATATATATATATATATATATATATATATATATATATATATATATATATCTATATATATATATATATATATATATATATATATATATATATATATATTTATATGTATATATATATATATATATATATATATATTATATATGATATATTATATATAATATATATATATATATATATATATATATATATATATATATATATGTATCTATATATATTATTTAACATTCATGTTATATATATACATTTTATATATAATATATATATATACATATATATATATATATATATATATATATATATATACATATATATATATATATATATATGTATGTATGTATGTATGTATATACATATATAATGTAAGATACATATATAATATATATATATATATATATATATGTATCTTACATTATATATGTATATACATACATATATATATATAGTTTGGTTCAAATAGAAAGTGATTTTGGATAAAAAGGATAGAAAGTGTAGAGAATTCATTTATGTGTCATTAATATCATGTGAAAATGTGTCAATTGTGTGTCAGTTACAAGAAATTATGTGCAAGTGTGTCAACATTGTTAGCTAATATAATATGTGTGTCAATAATAGCGTATTAATAGTGTGTCAACATCGCTAGTGTGTCAGTTACAAGTCGTTATGTGTCAAATATGTAATTAATACCTCAATTTAATCTCATTAATACCTCACATCCAATGGCTAGAAATCCTTCCTATACTTTTTACCATTTGTAACTTTTCACAATAACATCACCCTTATATATATATTATAAGCAATTAGGCAAACTACTCTTGTGAAAGAGTGATAAGCAAATCACTAATAAAATATATTTCCGGTAAGTATTGATGAGAAAATTACCCTTAGGAAAGGATAAAGTTCAAATCGTTCCCGAGTCGTTTTCCCAACGAAGCGTGAATATTAAAAATCTTATTTCGGTTGGTGATCGCGTGCTTGAATATTCAAAATTTTGGATTTTGGATTCTAAATCTATTAACGCAAAGGGAAAGAATATAAAGGCACGCTAAACTAGAAATTAAAGAAACTAAATTCTAACGACATTTAAAACAAATTAAAACTACTTAATAACTTAATATTTTCACTAACATATTAACCTAAATGGGGGGGGGGGGGGGGGGGGGGGAAACAAAAAAAAATTTTAAAAAAATTGAATAAAAAACTTAAAAAAACTCAAATGCTAATTTCTAAATCTTATATGAATAAAACTATTTTTTAAAACTCATAATTTTCTTTTTAATTTTTTAAACTAATTAAAACTATTTTTAAAACTAAATAATACAAAAAATTAAACTAAAAATACTAAACCTAATCCTAAAAATTCAAGAAAATTTTAAAATCTAGGAATTAATCTGAGGTTTACAAAGAAAAAGTATGAAAAAGCTTTTAACTAAATAAGCTGCTTATAAATTCTATAAGCTTACAACTAAAAGTGCATATAAGAATTAAATGATGAAAGCTTTAACTAAAAAGCCCTAGGGCGGTGGTTAAGACGTGTTCGGTTTATCTTTGTGTGTTTGTGTGAGGAGAGGTCACAGGTTCAAAGCCTGTGACTGTCCCTTTTTGCAAAACATTTTTTTTATTTTTCTTTTTGAAAAAGTTATAGAATAAGCTAAAATAAGAAACTTTAATAAAGGACTTTAAGACTGAAACTTATTATTAAGCTAGTAAAAAGCAGAAGTAAAAGTGACAGTTTGGCTTAATTAAAGACTTCTTAAAATGTTTGGACATTAAAATAAGTTTAAAGATTACCAAAAAACTAAATGAAGGCCAATAAAGCTAGAAACAGATCTAAAACCATAACACCTTATAAGCAATTATTGACTAGAATATAGCAAATAAAATAAGCTGAAATTCAAATAAATGCATTAAGACAGTTAGGACTCAAAAAGGAAATTAAAGGTCTTTTGACTGATTTTATGCTAAATTTAGGATAAACTTATGCACTTGAAATAAGATGAAAACTGAAAACGATTAAGAACTTGACTAAATTCACTCAAATAAGCTAGACTTAAGCAAACTGGTTTAAGAAAGAAGCTAGAAAAAGCTAAATGAAAATGACAGTTACTACTACTTGTTTTTGGAATTTTTATGAAAATTAATGACTACTTTAAGCTTAAAATTAAGACTAAAAAGCTAAATTTACTAAATGAAAACTTGAAACAGATTAACACTACACTTAGATAAGCTAATTCCAACATATCTTAACCTTAATTAAGCTATGAATTTATCTCTAATGATCTGCATAATTATGCTTTAAAGCACAAACCAACTACTACCATTACTTGACTGTTTTTAATCTTAAAATGCAATTTTAAAAGATCAAAACAGTTACAAATTGATGTTCATAAACCTCATTTAGCTCACAAAAATCATACCTAAAATAGGACTATAAGAAATTTGCACAATAAGTTGCTTGAAATCCCTATGGACTAGCAGACTTAGAAATTTGCTAAACTAACATTCAAAACTGAACAAAACTAAATTCTAGCTTATGAAAACTAACATTCCGACCTTGTTTGAGCTTATCAAAACTTATTTGAATACCAAAATCAGGTTACACTCTTTTTGACTATGTTTAAACTCTTTTCCCAAACACCCCTTTAAATCTAGAAAAGCCTTTATTAAACTAAAACAGATCTAAATAAGCTTGGAAATGATTTAAAACAGATTAAGAACTAACAATTTAAGGACAAATAAGCATACTTTAAGGAAAAATAAGTACTTAGCAATAAGCTACACTAATAAGTTGTTTTAGCTAATAAAGGGTTTTTAGATAGATAAGTTACTAAACTATCAACTTTTGTTCGCCTAAGTTACTAAACTTTTTTTTGTTCATTTGGGTTACTGGTCTACGAAAATTTAATCTTTATTGGTTACAGAAACAAACAAAAGTGTTTTTCTTTCAGGGTTACCTTCGAATATTGGACCGGTATAGTGTGTTTTGACCTTCTCCACGTCAGCTTTTTGTGGGGGACCAGTTATCCAACTCATAACTTATTTAGGTTTTTGACAAGTTATGTGACTCAACTTTGCGAATTTGTTCAATTTGTAGTATTAAATGTTTGTTGTTTGTTCATCTAAAAATACCTCTAGAAAATACATGTTTCTATACACTTTTTATCCATGTTTTTATATGCATTTTTATACGCACATTTTTATATCACGCTTCTTCTACACACCTCATTTTATATAAATAGGTCAATTAAACTATTTCTAAACTTCTATTTAATTGACGAGACCATTTAGTATACAAAGACTGATGTAAGCACAAATAAGCAGTTTAACTAGTGAGACATTTATATTAAGCTAAAATGAGCACAAGAGACGTACCTTGTCCTTTTGTCAAAAACAGGACATATAATGCTCTTTAAGAGCTTATCTACAAGCTCAGCCTTACTTTCATAGGTAGTATAGGTCACCATAAAGCCCTTCCAAGTTGGCTTATCAATCTTATTAATGTTAAAACTGATATAGAGGCTATTTAAGTAAAAATGCTTATTTAGTTAAGTTCCTTTAGAGAGCTTAACTGAATAAGGAATTTCTTATAGAGTAACAGAGTGTTTATAGGATTATTAGGAAATCCAACTACTCTATCTTTTAAATACAATTTTGCTTAAAAATAAAAACAGAATTTCAATACATATTTAAATTGATAAATGAAATTTTATTAATATTGATGAGATTACAAGTTTTTTAAGAGGAAAATTAATTGAAAACAAAACAATAGTAAAAATAAGCTAAAGTACTACTTAAAAGTCTAAATACTAAATCTATCCACTGTGTGATTTTAAGCTCTATTTTATAGTGAGGTAGGAGATGTTTCTAGACTTTTGTGGCCGTCCTTAAGCTTTCCCATCCTATCCCCTTCAATCATAACAGACTCTGAATCTCATCAAATATAAGCCCTTGATCCTCCTCCATGTCTCAAAACCAATGGAGAGTGCTGGGTATGGCCAAGTGTACAAGGAACTGATGTCATTCTTGCCATGTAGCCTTTTAGAAGAATGAGAGTATGGTGTGGAGTAGATTTTACCCGTACAATTAAATTTGCAGGGTAAAAATGTAAGGGAATGAGTTGTGTGACAGTTAACTTAAAGGGCGGGGTTTTATCATTTTTGACTGGATTCAGGATCATTTAGATTAGGCTTGGACTTTTAATTATAACTTGGGCCGGGTAATGAAATGGATTTGGTTTTGGATTTATGAATAAGGATTTGGTTGTTAGGCTATACTTTTTCATGTGGACTTAGAAAATTAACGGTCCAATAGATGGGTTAAGATTAGCCATAGAATGAATGAGTCATCGCTTCGTTTTCTCACACTCTTTCCAATCTCATGCTCGAGTTGTTTTTTCCCTTTTTTGGCTTCGTTTGTGTCCTTTTTTTGTGGGATATTCGTTACCTGCATATACATTCACGAAAACAACATATACAATGCAATTTCTTGTATTTTTGGTCATTCTCAGCTTGTTTTATAAGAAAATTTAATAGTGATTAAACAACATATCATAATTCTCCACTTACTAAGCTATTTCTGTGTCCCCGTGCAATGTCATATACGCACATAGAAAACTAAAAATTTCAACCCCCTTAGACTAATTACCTCGAAAAGTAGCTAAGTGTTCATCTAAGATGATTAAGAAATTACTAGTTTTGAAACGCCCCGTTTTACCATATCTTTTTTGTATACATTTTATTATTATTATTATTTAAAGGAAACTACAAACTTGTTTGACTCTTCATTTTTTTAATAATTAACTTTTAGGATCACTAAATAAGAAACACTTTAAAATAGAGTCTAAAAGGATAAATTCATCGTCCTCGGTTTTTCACCTGCCCCAAACCAAGTTTTAAAACGAAATCATTGTTAAATACATGTTAAGATGCTAACACTACTCATAAATGCAAATTGTGTACGCATAGCTACTTTTCGCTCCCTTTTTCCTAAATCATCTAAGGATTTTATTTTTATTATTGGTGACAAATAAATTATGGCCTTATTAATATAAAGTAAACCCGATTTAGACCATAATTAGTTTGAAATCCTTTCCTAAAGAGACGATATGGTGAGAATAAGGTCCACATTAAGGTTCTAATTTCACATGATTTATGGGTTATAAGTTTGATTTCTTCTGATTGATACAACTCAATCTACGCAGTCCAGAGATGGAGGCTTATTCTAGAAAAACAGAGTCGAAATTTGGCTTTATTCTTATTATTATTATTGCTACATTATTATCCCCTTCATCCGAAACAACTCAACCACAAGTCCAGAGACGGAGGCTTTATTTAGATAATCCCGGAGTCAAAATTTGGCTTTATTCTTAATATTATTATTATAGCCAAATTTCAAGTCCTGTGGTCTTTTAACTACCTAGACAACGGTAGCGAGCCGTCAAGAATCGGTAGCCTATTTCCCTACAACACTGACAAAACCTCGATGTGTACCTTAATTTCACCAGAAGGAATCTCTACGAAGGGATCTAAACTAAGAATCGCAAAAACCAAAGCAACTTTATTTATTTAACAAATATATAACGTTTATTAAGCTGATGGGAGCAAAAAGCCACAATTAACCTCTATGAGCTCTAAAGAGATCCAACTACTCCACGCTTAGCATCTAACTTATATTCAACTCTATCATTTTTTGTTCTTCGCAAATTTAAAATCTTTAATAAAAAGATCCGCGAATGCTTAGTCTAATAAAAACAAACTTTGCATATTTAAAGTCTATTATGGAAACTTGCAAACTCTTGGCTTTTTCAAGCTAGAATTCGCGTTTTAAAGCTTCTTGTATAAAAGACTAGCAAAAGCTTTCATTTATATAGGTTAAGGGGCAAGCTAGAGCGCAACATGCTCGATCAAGTCAAAATTTATTCTTATTCTCACCATCGGAAAGTCAAAAATTCATGTCAAAACACTTATTTTATTTTTGGCATAAAATTACATATTTTTGATATTTTGGTAGCAAAACAGGGTTACGTGAAGACAAGGCGAATGCAAGTAAGATCAAATCGATAGATCCCCCTCTATACTAGAACTAAACATTGTCCTTAATATTTACAAGGTCTCTACGTAAATCTAAAGCCGTTTATTAATTATACTAAAAGATAAACGTTAGTCAATAAGATCAAGGATATCGAATTCCCATATATAAGAATGCTAAGGATTGAAACTCGAGTGAACGATGGACAAAACTACAGAGTCTTCATAATCCGGGGCAATCCTGAACATAAAACACAAGCCACGAAACACGAGAAAGGAAGAGGCGAGCCTCCTCACGTCACACTTATTAGAAAATAGAAAAAAAAGATAGAAACACGGGTTGCCTCCCGAGAAGCGCTTGTTTTTGTGCGAGTCTTTAGCTTGACTCTCCCCGAATTCCTTTGTTATTGGGGCAGAAACAGAAGAATGGAAAAATCATCATCGGATTTTCATATGCCATCGGCTCTAAGGAATAGAAACTATAAGCGGAGATGCAGATGTCAAAAATGAGGTCCTCACTCCCGGAGGAGATAAGAGGAAGAGAATTCACAAGATAGGTAAGAAAAGGAAGAAAGATTTTGATAACAAATGTGAGGAAAAAATAATGGCGATCCTCAAAGGTAAACCTCACATTTTCCTTAATCTTTAAATTATCAATTTTAGGTTCATCATTTAAGCTTTTTGGGTCATGATCTAAAAATACCTCAGGAGGGAGATTAGGTATAGTGTCATTAATAAACAAACTTTCAAGATAGATTATATCTCCCTCCGAATCATGATAACCGTCCTTAATATCCGTAGAAACATCAACATCGATCTCATCAATATCGCCTCCTGGGTCGAAACACTCATCCTCATTAGCATCGGAAAAAGGTGTGACAAGAAAAGTCGGCTCATCAAGGTTAGAAATATAAGATTCCTTGCTCTTGATATCCTCTAACACCTCATTAAAAAGAGGATTTACGTCACTAGAGATGTATTCTTCATCAAATTCAAAAAGAGGGTTCGAATAAATTTTAAAATTTTCCTTTGGAACATCCTCCTTAGGAAGTGACTCATCATCACTAGAGGTAAAATCATCATTAGCATCGAAGAGAGGATTAGAGAAAGTCACGGAAAAAGGCAAATCACACTCTTTGTCATTGTCGAACGTATCCTCGGACTCCCTTGGGATTAGAACAAGGTCCTTAACACTAGACTTTATGAATTCGTCCAATTCCTTTTCAGGAATAGTGCTAAGATTCTCATCCCCCATGATGAGAGATTCCTCGGGCTCCATAGTCGGTAAGACGGGTATGATTGCAATGGACGGAGGAATTTGAGAAATAATTTCATATGATCAACCCTCCTTATACCTCCCTTAAATTTTGTTAATCTAAAGGTGAGCCGATTTAACAATTGACAACACTGTTTCTTTTGTTGTTTTTCAATCATTTTTTTTGGTATTTTAAATACTTTAAAATAGAAAATAAATCCACAAAAATAAATCGATAAAAATAAAATATTTTTGTATTTTATAGTTTTTTATAAAAGAAAATGAAAAATAAAAAAATGAAAAATGTATATTCACAAAAAAACGATAACTTCACGGGGAAGGGTCTTCAATGCACTAATCTTCAAACTTCAACGCGATATTCGTTTCACACTTCCCCGACAGTGGTGCCAAAAATTTGATTAGCAACTAGGCAAATCACTCTTGTGAAAGAGTAATAAGCTAATCACTAATATAATATATTTCCGAAAAGTATTGACGAGAAAATTACCCTTAGGAAAGGATAAAGTTTAAATCGTTCCCGAGTCGTTTTCCCAACGAAGCGTGAATATTGAAAATCTTGTTTCGGTTCGTGATCGCATGCTTGAATAATCAAAATTTTGGATTTTGGATTCTAAACCTAATAACGCAAAGGGAAAGCATATAAAGGCACGCTAATATAGGAATTAAGGCAAAATTAAAACTCTAAAAACTCAAAATGAAAATTTCTTAAAAACTCTAAAAACTCAAAATGCAAATTTCTTAAACTAAAATGCATAAACTATTTTTTAAATGACAGAAAATATTTTTTTATAATTTTAAACTATTTAAAATGATTTTTTAAAACTAAATAAGACTAAAATATAGACTAAAATACTAAACTTAATCTTAAAAATTTGAAAAAATTTATAAAAATACTAGATTGTATTCTTGAGGTTTACAGAGAAAAACGGATCAAAAAGCTAAAACCAATAAGCTGTGAAAAATAAAATAAGCTGAATAAGCTAAATCCTAAACTAATATAAGAATAAAATGAAACAAGCATATAATGAAAAAGACCTAAGGGCGCAGTGTTAAGGGGTGTGTGTGTGTGTGTTGAGGGGGAGGTCACAGGTTCGAGTCCTGTGACCTTCCTTTTTGTAAAAACATTTTTTTATTTTTATTTTTGAAATAGCTAAAGAATAAGCTAAACTAAGAAACTTTAATAAAAGACTCTTAACCAAAACTTATTTATAAGCTAGAAAAAGACAATTTAAAGTGACATATTACTTATTAAAAATGTTTTGATATTAGACTAAGACTGTTTGGACTTAATAAGCTCAAAAATGACCAAAAAGCTGAATGAAGACCAAAAAGCTAGAAACAAAACTAGACCTAGTCTTAATAAGCATTAAGGACTAAAAATAAGCGAATAAAACAAGCTGATAAGAAACTAAAAACATTAAGACAGTTGACTTCAAAAAGGCTATTTAAGGACTTTTTACCAAAATATAAGCTAAGATTATGAACTAATAAGCACTAGAAATAAGCTATGAACAGAAAACAGATTAAGAACGAACAACCCAATTAACAACAAAGGCAGCTAAAATTAAGCCCAAATGGTTAAAGTAAATAAGCTAGAAAAAAAAGCCAATTGAAGAAGACATAATGACAACTAACAATCTTTTTGGACTTTTGTGGGAGCTTTAAAAGCTACTTGTAGGCTTGAATTGAACTCAAAAACTTTTGACAAACAAACAAGGAAAACTGAAATAGATTTAAATCATGCTTTAATATGCAAAAGTCAATAACAACGCAAAGTTATTCCAAATTAAGCCAGACTCTATCCCTTATGAACACATACTGAATTCCAAAATTTTGACAAACAAGCACATACTAATTATACTAAAATTTGCTCTCGAAGTTTTACGCATTGGACAAAATGACTCTTAGATAGATTTAAAATGAGACTAAAAGACATAAATTTTGACAAATTTGAACTCAAAAACTTCATATCAAATAGAATTTTAAGAAGATAACAACTAAACAGTTTGAGAAACCTTATGACTAGCAGATTTGAAATTTTGCTTTAACAAACTACAACTTAATAAAAACTCTTTCAAACTTATTAAGACTGGATTTCAAACTAAATTAGAGTTTATTGAAACTGATTTGAGCACCAAAAACTAGCCAAACACAAATCTAAGGTACTTCAAATGCTTAACCCAAACACCCCTTTATAAGATGAAAATCCTAACATAAGCTGATTCAGACCTTATTAAGCCTTAATTTGTGAAAACAGGTTTAGAACAATGGATTATAAAGACAAATTAGCAAAAACATTAGAACAATCAGCTCTATATTATAAGCTCAGCTTATATGATGATTTGACTATTAATGGAACAGTTTTACACTTAAATGAACAAATAACTTTAAAACTTAAAACAAACTAATATTAAACTAAGATCTAAACATATTAAGAAGATATAAGACTGATTAAGCACAATAAAAACAACAATTAGCACTAATAAGCAGAATAAGCAGATTCAAAAGGTAAAACAAAAATAAAAGCTAAAAATGAAAAATAGTACTCACTTGGTCCTTTGCTCAAAACAATGACTAAAATGCTCTATAGAGCTTATCTACAAGTTCCAGCTTGTTGAAAACAAGCTGGTAAAGTCCCATAAGCCCATCCAAATTTGGCTTATCATCCACTTTTGAGCTTATAATGATTTTGATTGATTTTAGTAGATTACCTTATTCAGTTTAACTATGGGGTAGTTAAACTGATTAAGTAGTAGCTTATAAAGGAAAAACAAGCTTATTGAACTTATTAGGTGATTTCAAAAAACATTTTAAGTTAAAATTTGCATAAAAGTAAAAATGAAATAACTTGAACATGAATTTAAAATGAACTGAGAATTTTATTAATAATCAAAGAGGTTATAATGCTTTAAAGAAAAGAAATTACAATAAGCTAAAAAATTTAAGCTAAATTAAAACTACTAATAACTAGATATCAAAAAACTTCCTCTCTATGTGAATGAGTGCCTCTATTTATAGTGAGCGAGAGAAGCTTCTAGGTCATGAGGAGCGTTCTTCATCTTTAAATCCAAGCACTTAATTCATAACAAACCTTAATCCATCCATTTAGAGCCCTTAGATTGCCTCCATGTTTTCTCAGCCAATAGGACACCTTGGGATTGCCAAGGTGTCAGAAATCGATGTCATACTTGCCACGTTGGCCTTCTAGAAGGGAGGTCGAGCGTGGGAGGATTGGAATTTACCCTGTTTACTCGTATCAGTGTAAAAGCGGGGAAGATAATGAACAGTAATATTTTACATGTGGTTTTAATATGTTGACTTGGATTTGGGCCTGTTTCTTTTCTTTTGGGCTTGGGATGTATGGACTAGTATTGGATTTGGAATTTAGGCTAATATTTGGGCTATTGTTTAATATAATTCAAGTTATAATGGGCTGACCCGACCCAATAAATAGGTACAGATTGGCCCATTAAAAATGAATACGCCTCCGGCTTCGTTTTCTCATGCTCTTTTCAGTCCCGTGCTCGGTTTTATCCTTTTTGGATATCTATTACCTGCAAGACACAATTTGCAATACAAACGTATACAATGCATTTTTATACTGTTTTCGTTCAATATTAGTCTTTTTAGCTTAATATTAAGAAATAAATGATATGTGTTTAAGGACATATCAGTTTGACCTTAAACCCAAAAGCTGTGCCAATATTTCAAACAATGGACAATAGTACTATATGACAGTGAATATATGCAAACAACCTTAACATCACCGCTAATAAATAATCCATATGTCACTTACGCACCTAAAATGCCTACCAGCTGGAGCACTAAAATTAGGACAGGACTACACATAAACCAGGGTAGGCGTACCCATCCGCTCCAATAATCACACAAATACTGGGTAGGCGTACCCATCCGATCCAAACAATTATACAACACATAATATTCACATAGCAGTCATAAGCACATATCTTGTCCCAAAAACAAAACCATATTTCGCACAGATCAATTCAAAACAATTCAAAACATTTCAAAACACATTTGAGTATCATTTTCCTCCAACGGAAAAACAATAAAAAGTGAGGCTACGAGAACTCACCTCAATCAGCAATCAAAAGCAATCGCACAATCTCAAATAAGGCAAAGCACAAACAATCTCTACGTAAGCACACAATGGTACCCGGCAATGACCTAATATATACTTACTTTATTAATACTCGTACAAAATTATCTTATTGTACAAGTGTTCGTCTTACACACCCATATTCCTCATTTTCATCCCAAAATCCCATTTCAACTTCATATCATTCCAAACTCGTTATCTCATAACGTTAACTTATTACAAAAACCGGCATCTCATTACCAAAACCTTATCCCATTATCAAAACTTTATCTCATATTATGGTTGTGTGGTAATTACGTTTGGGGGAAAACGACTCAAAAACATTGGGCAAAGTGCAACATCAATACAAAATACAACTCAAAACCCAATCGTTTGAAACGATACAATCAAACAATCATACTCGCCGTAAATCTGACGAAAAAGAAATGAGTAAAAACCCAGAAGCCAAAGATAAATAAATCCACATTTTCATAATCCATACGATAAATATATATATATATATATATTTAATATATATTTAATATATATTTAATATATATATAAAAGTATTTAATAATTTAAATAAAAATAAAAATATTTTATTATTATTTTCGTCTTATTATCGGGATAACGGTGTAATTACAAGGTCTCGTTACTTTAATACGTCCATGTCCACTAGCTCTTACCTCGACACTTAATCTTCCTTAAGATTCATCCTTCATTTCCTCAATTAAAATCGACACAATGATTATAAATATTAAATGTTTAAGAAAAAGATTTCGAGAAATTTCATCTCTCGTCTTGCATTAAATTTTCAAGTAAAATAACTATTTATTATTAAAATTTTGAAAATTTTACCCCTTTTAAGCAAGGTTTCTAAGTATAAATTTCTTTCAAAAATTCGGCATGACCCGTACGTCTTTATGACTTTTTCCAAGGTCTTAAACCTTAATCCAAATTGTTAATTCCCAACTAGATCTTGCGACCTTGTAAAAGGGATGTTTGTTGTATTGAATAGATTCAAGAAAACTATGATTAGAAGAACTTTGTTGATACTAAGAGTATGCGGAATCTACTCTTTAGTACTTAGAAGATTATCAATTGTAATAAGTACTGTGATGAGTTAGATTGATATTGGAACAATGAATATAACAAAAAGTTCAATATTATTATGATGAAATAATCGAAGTACTCTGTCTAGTACTAGGGTTTACAACCTTAAAGCTACAAAGAAAGACCGATTGATGTGTTATCTAAACCATAACCTACGATCTCCTTTTATACATTAAGGAGTCCTTTACAAGATAACTATGAATCTTCAAAAATATTAAGTTATATGCATATCTTTATAAAAAATCATATTAAGAATATACACAAGATAACTAATACATATCTTTTAACACGTCTTTACACCTCTTCACACGTCATTATCTTCGTGCAGTCTTCAGTCTTTATCAGCAATATAAATCCCTTCAGCAGTGTTAAGTTTAGTACTAGCAGTACTAACTCATACCTAGCGGTACTAACATTCTTCTAGTAGTACTAACTGGTTTATACTGCCAGTTATGACTTAAGCAGTACTAATACTTTGACTTGGCAGTACTAAGTCTAATGAGTTTAATTCTCAAATAATTCCTCCTTTAAAATTGTGATTTTAACGTCTTCAAATCATCAAGTTTCTTGAATTGAACCTTTCTGAGAGGATTCTTCTAAACATTCTTCTACTTCTGAAGTTGAGACCTTGTAAACCTGAGAAGTTCAAATGCCATTTTACTTTCTTGATCAACCTCTAGTCTTCTACTTAACATCCTTGAAAGCATTTCTTGAGTAAGAGGATATTTCTTCTCTATCATCATGTGAATAGAAATTCTAGTATACATCACCAATATGTATTCAGCGTAACATGAGTCAAATAATCTCCAGCTTATCAAGTTGTAGTCATGTTGATTCTTCCATAATTTCTTCTTCTTTCATTAGGCTCAAATAAGATCTTCAGATCTCCCCAAAGTAACAAGTCATATCCTTCTAGACTCGTTGTATCATACCTTTCTTGTACCAGTCTGTGTAGATCCAGTACATCTTGCCTATCAAAATCATCAAGCATTTCACTGAATATTTTGTAATTTTTAAGAATACTTCCACCCAATTTGCTTTGATATTTGATAATTTACATCTTATTTCTGTCAAAACATGTTATCTTCCAGTCAACTATTGCGTATTTAGTAGCAAGAGGACTCAAAATCAATGCATTATCATCCCTTGGAACTACATCCTTATATCTCTAAGCTCTTTCTTCTCAACCATCATCCTCTAGTTTCTGTTTCTTTGCATTGTCTTCATCAGAATCTTTTCTTGATCTCTTTTTACTAAACTTTTGTTGAAAATTAAATCCAGGTCTCTTCATCACTTACTTTTTAATCTCATAATCCTTTGGTACAAAATCATTATTTTCATCCCATACTCTTTTATATATAGGTCTAATATCTTCATAGCTCATTCCCTTAAAATGACTCTGCTTGTATCCTTTCTGATTTTTCAAATACATGCACATGTTCTTCCTTACTTCAGCTATAGAGAAAGATCTATTTTGAAGTGCATGATATCTTATCACATCAAGATCACTCCAATATTATCTGGGCTTGTAATTAGTTTCAGATTCAACTTTTTGTTCTTGTCTTGGTCTATCAAATTCTTCTTGTAACTGTTTAGCTATTTTTGCATCCCTAGCAATCCTTTGTTTTTCTTCTTCATTAATATGTTCTTGCAATCTAATAGCTTCTTCATGCCCAAGTATTTCTTGCTCTAGTTGCTTCTTTGCCTTTTTCTGAACAGATTCATCTTCTTTCATAATAGCTTTTCCTTTATCTTTTCTCTTTTCTGCACTCCTTCTGATGTACACTAAATTTGCAGCAGCAGTACTAACTTCAGGAATCACACTAGCAGTACTAACTGATATGTTAGCAGTACTAATTTCTTTTTCACCCTTTTTACCACTACCAATATCTTCCACTAGTTCAATTAGGCTCTTCTTGATCTAAAAGTATCTCAGTATCGCTATAGTCTTACTCCTGTTTCTGTAGAATCCTATTGATCCATTCGAAGTTCCTTCATCTTGTACTAAAGAAATAGAGGGGTTTTGATTAATCTCAGCAATTCTCCTCCCTTGTTTGGAAGGATCCTCTAACTCTTCTTCAGTATCAGATATAACCACTCTTGCCCTTCTTGTAGGTTGCCTTGTCTTAACTCTGTGTTCCAACTTCTTCACCCTCATGATGAGCTTGGTGTAAGCATTACCATACACCTTCTTGGTTTGCTTTAATTCATGCTCCAAGCTTGCCACTTTTGTTGACAATTGGGTACAAAGAACCGTTAATTCAATTAAGGGTCATACTACCTCATCCTTTCCAGGTGTGTGACCTCCTGGGAGAGGTGAATCATAGGGTGGTATAGGTACCTTGGAGGGTGATGAAAATGGTGGTTGTAAGGTGGATGGAGTAGTGATAGGTGTGTGATGGGACTCAACTGGGACTGTTGATCCTTTACCTTGCTGAATTGGACCTTGAACAAGCATGCTTGAAAATAGTAGAGTGTTTACCCAGTATAATCCCTTGGGGAAAACCTTCTCATGTTGTTAATAGGTTTTGTGTGAGGGTAGGCGAACTAAGTTCTTTTGTGTGGTAGATGCATAGCTCTGATGTTTTTCAAAAGAATTTGAATAATATATCTAGGATAACATTTAGAATTTAGACCTCACTGGTAAAAAAAAGTTTACCAAGCCCTCAAAAAATCATTTTTAGAAAATTTTGAAAGTCACCTTGTTTGTGGACAGCAAATGATATAGCAGTTGCTATGTTGCTACAAAACTGCTCCCCAAGCAGTCTTCGTAGGGCTTTAAGCAAGAAGAATAGTTGTATAAAAATATCCCTTGAGGTGAAAAGTGATCCTTTTGGAAGGTCAAATCTATTTTTTGTCAGAATAGAAAGCATTACACCATAAGAGAAAAAGCTGCTCAAAAATGTCAAGTATTTGTAGTGAAATTAATACCATCACATCTTCTAACTTGTTTTGTCTTATAAGAGATTGCTTCAGTACATAGTCTTAAGTTGGCCATCTATGGTTGCAGTGGGGTTTGTTATTTCTACTTCTCATCTTCAAGGTGTTATGTAGAAGCAAGTTTTCCCAAATTGTTGAATGGAGAGAGTTTATAGATATAGGGATTTTCATGGAGTTGAGAGCAAACTTTATGTGCTTATATGAGAAAATTACTATCTGGTAAAAATCTTTACTGTCCTTCTGGTTTGAGTAAGTAAGCAACACATTGTTGTGGGTATCACAGTAGTTCCAAATTAGCATGATTGATGAAGTTATGTTAAGGGTTCTGGGTTTATGGTTCGATGATAGAGAATCTTGAGAGGTTGTAAAGATAAATTGAGATTATGTAAAGAGCTACTTAGGGTTTTGATTTGATCGACTTAATGAACTTGGTATCTTTTTCTTTAATAGAAAACTTATAAAGAGTAAGAAATAATCAAGAATTTTTCCGAATTATAGACCCCCTATAAGCAAGTTGTTGGCGGATTTATCTCAACGGCTATTAATTAAGAAAAAAAAAAATTATGTTATACATCAAACAGTACTAACGGTCACTCCAGTACTAATTTTAGCCTAACAGTACTAACTTAGAGCCCAGCAGTACTAAAACATAGCCATCAGTACTTAGTAATGCCCAACAGTACTAACTTAGAGATTAGCAGTTTTTTAACCTTCAATTTTGCCCAAAAAAATTCACCATCACCAAATCTTGATTCTCATAAACTCTTTTTGTTTTTCGCATCTCATATATCTTCATTTCTGTTTTTCTACTGAAACTCTTTGTCTGTTTTTCATACTCAATCTTTCTTTATATTTTTTAAGCTTCTTTTTAAGCTCACGAATCTCTCATTTTTTTTTGGCTCACCATTATCACCTCTTTCTGTTTTTAAATATCATAAATCTCTTCTATTCTTTTGAGCTCACCAATGCAGACCGTTTTGCTATAACGTGTGACATTAATTCCTTTGTTGCATACTCTCCTCCCCACTTCCCCACAAGTGTTTAACTCTTGAGAGTGGTGGATCATCTAGTTATTTTAATGTTGTCCAAACCTTAGTTGAGCATATACACACTCTCTAATATGGCTATTCTTGCACCTGGGACCCCACTACATGAACTAGTTCCCAATGGACTGGCTCATTATGTGTTGCTATGGATTGGGTCCTATTGATGTTATTCACAGTCATGCTCTGGGACTGCTCATCACCAACCTTTACAAGGGGGACCACTAGACTGTGGTATATTGGTGTCGCCGACCTCTTTTGACATGCCAGTGTTTTTGAATACTTTCTGAGGTAAAGCTCGTTCAAACTTCAGGCATCATTTGCTTATCCTTTTAAATGTTTAGTAAAAAAAAAATAACATCCAATAGTATTTTCTTCTTGACTATTATTAAATTATGAATAACAGTTTTAACAAGCTAGTTATACTTAGCACTACTAATTGACAAGACTAACAGTACTAATCCTTTAATATTATAAAGACACAAAGAGATTAAAAACTTTAAGGATTTAGCATTCTAATATTTTCAATCAAGTATTGAAAACCTTCCAATCATTAAGCTTTTGTAAGTAAGGGTGGGTTTGGGGGGGGGTTTTTTTTTGCAAAATTGGTTAGCTTAGTGGATTTTGACACTTGAATTAACTTTTTATCATTGCAGTCTCTTATAAAATGATATATAATCTCAATGTGTTTTGTTTTAGTATGAAAAACAAGATTCTTAACAATACATATAGTATTGTTATTGTTAATATTAATCATGATGTGCATAAAATTATACCCATTAGTTCCAGCATTTGATTCTGAATCCAGAGTACTTGTCCACAGCAACTAGCAGCAGCCACATATTCAGCTTATGCTAGAGGGAGCTGGCAACCACAGTTTGCTTCTTGCACTTCCATGATATCAATCTGCATCCTAGGAACTGACAACCTCCTGTTGTTGATTTCCTATCTAAGCTAGCTCCAGCATAGTCACTATCAGAATATGCCACCAGATCAAAGGGAGAATCTCTAGGATACCAAAGACTTAATTTGGGTTATAAAGATCCCTTTTACAACATGTGAGTGTGAAACTTTTGGTGTAAATTGAAATCTGGCACATGCACATACTGCAAACATAATATTTGGCATGGAATGTGTAACGATACATCAAATGATCCTATTATGGACTTTTTATAGAATGGCTATCAAATTATACACATTCTGAATCCTTGAGCATGAGCTTTTCTGTATCCATGGGTATGCTAGCTGTCCTGACATCTTGAAAACCAAACTTCTTTAATATACCAGTTTCACTTATTTATCCTGGCTGATAAAAAATTCCATATCTTCTTCAAGCTTTCTCTTGTAAAACCTAAGATAGAAGAAGGTAAGTTCTCCCCATAGAATCATTTGATAATTGTCAATGCATCAAATTTATCAAATTCAGGGCTATAATTCCTTCTTTATGTAGCTAAAAATAATATCATCAACATAGACCTATACAAGCAAAATATTGCCTTTTTGCCAAAAATAACATCATCATTGATTTTATTAGACTATCAATATCAAACAACCACTTTGGACCATTGCCTAAAACAATAGGTTTATCCTCCAAGAACTATGTGCTAAGTTTTTTATACTCTCCTGGTCTCTAATGTTGCTATACTTAAAAGCCCTTACTAGTCAATGTGTATCAACAAAAATCCATCATAATGATTATTCCATCAAACTTGCCAAGATGATCTAGGTATTAAAGAATAGAAACATGTCACCCAAATGGTCTCATGAAAAGCTGAGGTGCAGGAGTTCTACCTCATAAACAGTTCATAAGGTGCTTTGTTATGAGGCTTAACATTATTAACACTTATTATGTAACATAGCAAACAATATTAACTATTCAGCACAAAATGTATGTGGGTAGCGTTGAGTTTGCTATCTTGTTATTAGCTGCCCTCAATCAGTGTCCCTATTTCTCCTTTCAGCAACATTCATTTGTGAGGTGTTCTAGCTACACTATATTCTCTTTTAATGCCTTTTTGTTCACAAAACTCATTTATAACTCTATTCTTAAACTGCTGTCCTATTATCACATCTGATTATTTTTACTTTCTTATCAACTAGGTTTTCTATCTCATTTATAAAGTTCTTAAGGATGCCACTTGTCTTACCTTAGAGGCTAAAAAGAAAACCTAAGTGAATCTGTTATAATCATCAGTGACCACAAAACAATATTTCTTATTCATTAGGCTACTAACAAAAGTTGGACCAAACTAGTCCCATATGCTATCTTGAATAAAGGCCTGATGGTGTATATAGGAGTTCTGTACTTTAGGACTTACATGAGGCTTTGTGTTGCTTTCCCTTAAGGCAAGCAACCACTAGTTGTCAATTTTTTAAAAACGGTTAAGGGCAATCCTCTCTCACAAGATGTGTCATTAACACAAGTTTATTTATAGTTTTAAAGTTTACACGACCAAGCCTCTTATTGGCCATAACCATTGATTATCAAGTATAGACCTTTGCTAAAAGACAAGTTAAAACTCTTTTTAGCAAACATTCGTTTTCAATATCAAAACTGGTACATGTTTGTTTTTCTAGATTTTAAGTAAAATCTGAATTTCATTTAGGTTAACTTAAAATCAGGGGATAGAATACAATAACATGTTGTCGTTTAGTAATACAGAACAAGTTCTTTTGTTACACATCTGTGATAGACACTAAAGAAGAGTTAATTATAACTCCGTGACAAAGAGAACACATCCTTAAAAATCAAGGGGCTTACCCGTTTTGAGAGTACCGTTTTCCAGTGATCTTGCATCCTCTGACTCCTCCTCCAAAGGTTACATATCCTCCATCAAATCTTGGAAATCTTAAAAGAGATAGGAAAATGTCTGCATGTCCATGTGCATGGTGATCCACTGTACATAGCCTTGATCATTAGTTGGTGGATAGAATGCCCTAGTGGTCTGAGAAAAGCATAAGTGCCATTGTTTGTAGTTACTTCATCCTCTGCCCATAAAGCTCCAATCAAAACCAGTTCTTTCAATAGCCTCTATTGCTTAGAAGAAGTGTACTTCAACATTCACAGTTCTTTCTTGAACCTGTCTTTGATTCCCTTAGGCCTGCCTTTTTTGGCTTTCTAGGACCTCTGCATTCCCTTGCGAAAAAATGTCCCATCTTAGTCCAGTGAAACATTCTACTTGACTGGCTCATATCTATGCCGTTATCACTCGTCCATTGATAGTGTTCTTCTTCCAGTTCTCTGGTCAATACTTCCTTTCACTCTTTACTCTGTAAATGCCAATAGCCATTTTATATCCATTTCTTTAAGATCATCTTCATGTATTTGTTCTAGGTCTTCATGTTACAGTTGAGGCCCCATTTAGGTTGATAGGCCAGAAAAGATCTAGACTAGTGGCTTCACTCTAGTTTGTAGACTATCAAAGAGTGCTATCAGTACTAACTGAAGAGTTGGCAGTACTAACTTGAACATTAATAGTATTAGCTTTCATTTGTACTGCTAGGAGTTGATACAAAGGCCATATTTTGAGCTTGAGTTTGAGCTTGATGTACCAGTTCTTTTGACCTCTTGTTCAACAATCTTGAAATTGTTGTAGAGATCATCAAAGCTCATTGTTTCAAGATCTGGTTTATTTCTCCAGACATACACAATGATGTGTTCCATTTAGAAGCAGGACTTCTCAAGAATTGTAAATGAGATATTCTGAGAAAATGTTTTCCCCCAAAGGCAAAGGGCTAACTATTTTTTTAAGCCTGTAAAGATAGAATCAGTGACTCTATGTTGGAGCGTTGAAGAGTTCTCAATAACAGTGCTTTTAGAGTGTCTTTTGAGTCTTCTTTTGTGGCATTCATTGCCAACCAAATCTTGTTTGAATGGAAAGCAACAAAAGTCTTGGCATCCTTGTATTGATTAAAAGTTAATTGATGTTCATTGGGAAGTGCCATCAGCAACATACTTCTTGCTTTTACATCATTCTTCTTTTGGGCCTTCTCTTCAGTAGTAACAGGGATCCTAGTATCATTGAAGTAAAGTGACCTACGCAGTTGGCTGTATGTTCGTGCTGTTGGTTTAAAAGAGTTGCCATTCTCTATGACATCCCATAGAGCATAGTCTTGATTTGAAAGTATTGCTCTATTCTAAGTCTATACGTCTCATATTCACCTTGCTTGAGAAGTGGCAGTTTTGTAGCAACACTGGTTTGTATAGTTTCTAGATCCATCTCTTTTGTAAAAAGAGTTCTTCTTGATTATTTCTTCTAAATTAAAGTTTCATAACACAAGGCTCTAATACCACTTGTTGATCCTAACTAGATCTTGCAAACCTTGTAAAAGGGTTAGTTGTATTGAATAGATTCAAGACAACTATGCTATAATCTTTGTTGATACTAAGAGTATGTGGAATCTACTCTTTAGTACTTAGAAGAATATCAATGTAATAGTAAACTATGATACAGTAAAATGAATGAACAATGAATATAACCAAAAAGCTTTAATATTATTATGATGAATAATACGAGTACTCTGTCTAGTATTAAGGTTTACAACCTTGAAGCTACAAAGAAAGACTGATTGATGTGTTATCTAAACCATAACCTAGATCTACATTTTTATACAACTAAGCAGTCCTTTACAATGATAATATGAATATTTTCGTCTTATTATCGGGCTAACGGGGTATTTACAACGTCTCGTTATTTTAATATGTCCATGACCCATAGCTTTTACCTCGACACTTAATCTTCTATAAGAATCATCCTTTATTTCTTCAAATCAAATAGACACAACGATTATGAATATTAAATATTTAAAAAAAGGTTTTGAGGAAAATATATCTTTTATCTTGCATTAAATTTTCAAGCAAAATGACTATTTATTAATAAAATCTTTGAAAATTTACCCTTTCAAGCAAAGTTTCTAAGTATAAAATTCTTTCAAAAATTCGGCATGACCCGTACGTCTATATGACTTTTTCCAAGGTTGTAAACCTCAATCCCAAACACTTTTCGCAAACTCAACATTTTTCGACAAAACACAATATCAATACCTTCAACACGTTTTATCCAACCATAACAAAATAATCCTTTTTACATTCAACAAGTCCAACAAAATCCCTCTTAGTCCAAAACAAATCATTTAGTCCATTTACAAGTCCACTAATTCATTTACTTGTTATTGGGCCTTATGGCCCATTATGGTCTTTAAGTAATTAACCCGATAGAAAAGCTTAGTCCATACCTCTTTACATAAGTCCAAAATATAAATCAAAACCCAATGGACCTTAAGCCCATTAAGCCATAACAAATATAAGTCGAAATCCCATATCCGTGGCTCATTAAGCCGAAACAATCAGCTATAAGCTCATACTATTATATATTTATAAGTTGAAAACCAAATAAGCCATAAGCTTTTAATATAAGCTGAAACAAAATAAGCCATAAGCTTGTAATATAAACCGAAACCAAAAGCTTAAAATAAGCCAAGTCCAAATACCAAAAGCAATAACCAAATCCAAATACCAAAACCAATAACCAAGTGGGCTGAGCCAACCTTGTCATCGGACCGAAACAAACAAATGGACCCTTATTGGGCCAAGCCCAAACCGAAAACAAATAAGCCTAAATAAGCTACAACCAAGCTTATTGAATAAGCCAAACTTCAAAATAAGCCCTTATTAAACATTTTCATAAAATGAAAAATTACCACAACAACAATTTTATTCAAACTTAAAATCCTTTCCTTTCTTTTTTTATAAGCCGACGCACAAAAACCCTCCTTTATTCACATTTTCGTTTCCAATATTCGATTTTTACGACGATCAACTTGTATAACTAGTGTTTTAACACCATAATAGCCATAAAAGTACAACTTTTAACAAAGTTTAGAAAACTTACAAGTTTGGATGGCCTTGGTTCGGTTTTTGACGCGAAAAGAAAGAACTTGTACACCTTTTATATAACCCATGTCTACTAACTATCAACCCACTATCTATTCTTAACCCGTGTTCTTGAGAAAATCTTCAAAATCTTTGTTTTCTTCTTTATTGTGGTTCGTTCGGTTCTAGAGAGAGGGGGAGATGTTTTTTTTGTGTTTTTGATTTTCAAAATGAGATGCATGAATGAGAATTTTGTTAAGGTGATGGAATATTTGTGTACCAAGGGAACATCCTAGCAAATTTTTAGCCTTCTTGTCCCCTCTTATCCACTCTAGGCGTCCAAGCATCCTAGGAGGCCTCGGTTCTTCCTTTTTGCGTCAGGATCACTTAAAATCTCAATTTTCATCTATTTAAAACGTCTCGAACTTAGTTATCATTTTAATTGTGTTTAAAATCATTTTTCCATAAACCTAGGTTATTCACACGACACCTATCACATTAAATTGCTACAAAAATCCATTGTGAGCCGTTGTCGGCCGACTCCGGACCAAAAACATGAATTTTTGACAAAACTCAACCGAACCTTGCTCATCCATTTAAAAACACTTCAAACCATAAAATATGGTTTGACAACTTATTTTCAACCAAAATTTCACCTTTTTACGACCGTTACAGTCTTTTACCGAATTTCACGAAAACAACCGTTTTCTGATAACTTTCAAATCTCACACTCATGATTTATGTTTTAAACCAACATTATTTTATCAATATGAATTTATTAAATAAATAAACCCATTAACACATTCCCAACTTCGTTAAATCTCCACATTTAAATAAATTATCATGCCGGTACGCGCTGCGTGACGATTTTTCGCTAAACGCGGGAAAACTTCCCCGAAAGCACTAAAAACTTCAAAACCACTTTAAAACAGAAAAATGAATCAAAAGTAATTCATTTACGAACTTAAAACTCCATCAAACTCCCGATTATCCAAAACCGTTTTACGCAAAAATAGTCAACAAAAGTTAACTTTTCAGCTTTCATTAGGAAAACTAACAAGATCGAAAGACTTCAAAATACCAAATTAAAATATTTTATAATACTTAACCCTGGGAAAATTACCGTTTATCACAACAATACTCAAGACCAACTTGATTGTACTCATCTTCATAACTAGAGAGAAAATCTTATTGCAGTCTACCCCATGCTTGTGTTGGAAACCCTTAACCACTAATCGAGCCTTATACCTTCTGATATCATCATGATCTTCTTTAACCCTGAACACCCACTTGCACTATAATGCCTTCTTTCTGGTAATCTGACTACGGACTAAGTCTGGTTCTTTTTAAGTGAACTCATCTCTTTTTTTATAGCCTTCTTCCATTGCACGGATTCTTTGCTACTTAAGGCTTCTAAATAAGACTCCGGTTCACCATTCTCTGTTAATAGCAAGTAGTTTGTTGATGGTGAGTACCTTTGTGGGGATTTGGACTCTTTGTTGGACCTCCATAACTGCTATGGAGTAACAGAGACTGCTTCATATGCATCATTGTCTTTGTCATCTAACCTTCCACTACTGTCGGAGCTCCCATTACTTTCAAACCCCTCACTCGTATATGAGCTCCCACCTGAGCTCTGAGTGGTTTCTAAACTCAAACCTTGCTCTGCAACTCTGCTATCCTCTACAAGGTTATTTGGACAATCTTCTAACACCACATGATCAATCTATTTTGGCTCTGTTAAGTTACTAGACATTGTTTCAGCCTTGGCTCTATAAAGAGAGTCCTCATCAGATGTGACATTTTTGCTTTAGATGACCTTGTGACCCTTCGTATCCCAAAAGTGATATCCCATCTCATATGATCCATAAACTATGAATGTGCACTTCGTAGCCTTCTCATCTAGCTTATCTCTTGCAACATATTTCATCTTAAATAGGAGTCACATCCAAATACCTTCAAGTGTACAAGACTAACTTCCTTCCCTTGTCATTACTCTTCTGGAATACGAAACCCTAACGGAACAAAGGGCAATTAATTAAGTAAACTGTTGTATTAACTGAATCTGCCCAGAACATATTTGGAAGACCTACATGAAGCCTTATACTCTTCCCCTTTCATTTAATGTCTGGTTCATTCTTTCAGCAACACCGTTCTGTTGAGGTGTTTTTGGGACCATTTTTAGCATCTTAATCTCGTTCTTAACACAATACTTAATAAAATCTCTACTACTATACTCTCTACCATTATCGGACTTCAAACACTTCTTCTGAAGGTTTGTTTCATTCTCTACCGCAGCCTTCCACTTCTTAAAAGTATTAAATAACTCTGATCATTTTTTGAGAAAAAAAACCAATTCCCACTTTGTTGCTATTGTCAATAAAGGTAACATAGTAGTGGGATATGCCTATTGATGCAACAGATGTATGGTCATAGGCATTTGAATGAACTAGCTCAAGCCTTTGTAGTTTCTTTATATTCCCAGACTTTACAAAACTTATCTTCTTTGTTTCCCCAATACACATGGCTCACAGAAGCCATCTTCTGTAAATATTAAATCTTTCCCTACGAAGCTAGAATCTTCATACCCTTCTCGCTCATGTGACCAATGCACTGCCTTTACCATCAATAGCTACCTAATCCCATCAGAGCGTACCTTAACCATGTAAAGGCTTCCACGTTTGTTCCCACGAGCTACCACCAAACTACCTTTAGTAACCTTCTACTATTGGTCAGTGAAGCTTATGTGGTAACCTTCCTCATCAACCTGCCCAACAGACATTAGCATCCACTTTAGTCCCAGAATGTATCTAACATCCTTAAGAGTCTAAATTGTACCAAAAAAAAGTTTTTAGGACAATATCCCCAACGCCTGCAATATCTAGTATCTTGTCATCTGCTAAACGAACCTTAGAGGAGCGTAGCTTAAACGTTTCAAACTCTTCCTTGCAATGGGTAGCATGGAATGATGCACTAGAATCCATAATCTGAACCTCAATCAAATTCTCAATGCAACATACTAATGTTTCATTAAAGTCTCCAACTACCATGTTTACCTCCTTATCCTTTGAGGCTACATGCTTCGAACACTGATTTTGAAAGTGGCCCTCCTGGTTGCAATTCCAACACGTGATATCCTGCATATTCTTTGACTGACCTCTCTTCTTTGATTTTGATCTACCTGTGTTCTGCTTCTGCCCTCTATTTTGCTTACTGCCCTTGCCTCTGTCTTCTACACTTAATTGAGAGTTCAAGTGCTCTCCGTATGTCTTCCTACATATATCTTCCTAAATAATTAAATCACGAATGTTGTTGAACGTAAGCTTAGTAGTTTCGGTTGAACCACTAACTGCTATAAAAGTGCTTGACCAACTCTCGGGCAACGGAGAGAGTAACAACAGAGCATGTATTTCATCGTCGAACATAATCTCAACCGACACCAAACATGTTAGGATTAAATTAAACTCATTTACATGATTTTTAACAGAGCCCCCTTCATTCGTATTAACCAACTATCGAATGAGATACACCTTATTCGATGCACTATGATTCTCGTACATGTTAGACATAGTCTTTATCAACCCGTATGCAGTCTTTTCTTTGACAACGTTATAAGCTACATTTTTTGCCAAAGATAGTTTGACTACACCTAGAGCCTGCCTATCTAGTAGAGTCTAGTCTTTAGCCTTCATGTCTGTAGGTTTGGCTTATGCCAAAGGCTTGTAAATATTCTTTTGATATAGATAGTCCTCAATCTGGATCTGATATAGATAGTCCTCGATCTGCATCTTCCAGAACCCAGAATCATGGCTATCAAACTTATCGATCTTTATCTTCTGGTCTTTTGCCATTTTTTTATCGTCACTTGGGCTATGATGCCACTTTGTAGGGTATATCACACATGCACACATCGCTGTACAACAAAGAACACAAACAAAGGCTTGCAGAAGTTAAAGCGACACAAGATATAATGTGGTATTCACGACTAGGGTAGTCATGAAAGTCCACAGGATCAAACTAAAGAGACATTATTGTTGAGGTACACACACACATAAGAGATTGTGTTTACAATTACATTAAGGGGGTATATATAGATATATATACAAGTTTGGAAATCTTAATCCTAGCTTCGACCTAAAGATACAACTTATGGTCCGGACTAAACCCAACTAAGTGCATATGAGCCAAGCCCATGCTTCCAATCACAGCTTAGAAGCTTATGTCCGCTTGACAAAGCCTCTGGATGAAGTCTTTTTCTGAAGTCTTTGTTAAAGCGACATTGCCTTTGTCTCACTTGACAAAGCCTTGTCAATCTTCTTCTGCTTCTCATAAGAGTAAGATCATAAAGAGTTACCATATACACAGAGTCCTACCTCTATATGCTTGATAGACTAACGTCGAAGCTTAAACATAGCCAAATTCAATGTGCACAACTCAACAAAATATATATGAATTATGACGGTATATCATCCTCAGCTAATAACTAAATAATTTTTTTATATTTTATAACTAGGTTTTGATACCCGCGCTTCGCTACGGTGCATTTTATATCAAGCGTTTATTATTAGAAATGTTTATTTATCGTTATGTCTCGCTGTCTTGACCGCTAAAATATAAACCTTCATATAAAATAATCTATAAATCTCACTAAACCCAAATAATAAGTCGAGAGATGGAAATGGGATTCATTCTTAAAAAAGAAGCCAATGATGAAATGTTCAACATATATTTTTATAAAATTTGAACACAAAATGCAGTAATAACCACTTTCAGCATTCACAAATAGGGACAGGCCAACAACTCTTTGAGAACTCATTTTAATATCCGCTTCCATCATATTTCCTCTTCATGTTGGGAGATAATGTGGCAAATATAATCTAACATAAAATATATGAGCTTTAGCAAGAGATATAAATAGTAGGATTACAAAAATTAGAGCTCCACATTAGAAGGTATTCTTGATAATTCTACAGTAGAAGAGGAAAACCATTACTGTCTAAGTCTAAAATGAGTTCGTCAATGTCAAACTTGTATTTGCTTAATATTGACTCATCTTGTATGTATGACTCGTTGTACTTTCTAACTTCTCCTTTTAATTTGACCTAATACTTGTTTATGATAAAAAAGAGCATTGCAAAGAACATTCAACTTTATCGTATAAGACAAAAGTATACCTTATGATAATTGGTAATTGGTTCAAAAACACACTGCAGGAACCATTGTTGTATTTTAAGAGAAATTCATATAGAGTACGTAAGTTACTTACACCTTTAACCTTGTGATGTAAAGGGTGATCATGATTGTTGATCCTTGCTAGATCTTGCAAACCTTGTAAAGGGTTAGTTGTATCGAATAGATTCAACACAACTATGCTTAGAAACTTTGTTGATACTAAGAGTATGCGGAATCTACTCTTTAGTATTTAGAAGTAAAGCAATGGAATAGTAACAATGATGCAGTAGAATGAACAATGAATATTAACCAAAAAGCTTCAATATTATTATGATAAATAATACGAGTACTCTACACTAGTACTAGGGTTTACAACCTTGAAGCTATGAATGTGTCTATCGAGATGTGTTTACAACCAAAACCTAGGATCTCCTTTTATACACCAAGGAGTCCTTTACAAGATAACTATAAATCTTCTAAACTTATATAAGATATCTACATATCTTCTAAATATATAAGATATACGTTAAATCATTCCATACATATCACTTCACATGACTTTGATCTTCTGCCAGTTGTATTCTTCATGCAGCAGTACTAAGTCTTCTAGCAGTATTAAGTGTTCTACTTCAAGACTTCTACTAAACCAGTATCCATTAAAAGCATATAAACTCCACAAAATTATGTAACTTCCAGTTTATCAGATTCCAGTCTTGTTGATTTCTCCATATTTCATCTTCTTTATTTGGTTCAATCAATATCTTCAGATCTCCCCAAAGCAATAAGCCATAACCTTCTGGACTTGGTATCTGAAATCTATCCTTGACCAATCTGTACAATTCCAACACATCTTGCCTATCTAAATACTTTTGTAATTCTAAAGCTGTTTCAAAGTCAATCCTTTCTTGTTCTTGTTCTGCCTTAAATCTAGCTTCCTATTCAGCATTGAATCTAGCTTGTTCCTCTTCAAATACCTTCTTAGCTAATTCTTCATCAATGCTCATTTGAACTTGAACCCTTTTTCTTGATTTTCTTTGGTGGCTCAGATTCTTGCATAATGACTTTTCCTTTATCCTTTGCAATTGATGCACTTCTCCTAATATAGACTAGTGTTTCAGCACCACTAATGTCTTCAATAGTAGAAACTCTTGGAGGGCTAACAGTACTAATGGAAGTACTAGCAGTGGTAACTGTTGCATCAGCAGTACTAACTGCTATATTGGCAGTACTAATCTCTAGCCCAGTAGTGGTAACAGGTATACTGGCAGTAGCATCAAAATCATATTCCATGTCTTGCTGAGGTTGTACCAATGAGATTGTGGGATCTATATCAATATCAGAGATCTTCTTCCCCTGTTTAGAAGAATCCTCTGTAGCATCTTCATCCTCTGAAATAACAATCCTAGCCCTTCTCCTAGCTTTGCTTATCTTGACATTTTTCTCCAACTTTTTCACTCTTAAGATGAGTCTTGTAAGAGCAGTACTATAAGTCTTCTTTGTCTGCTGCAAGTCCTTCTCCAAAACTCCAATTTTATCTGTCAACTTAGAAACCAAATCCATCAATTCATGTTGTTGCATACTGCCTTTATCACATCCAAGTGAGTGAACACTATAGAGAGATGATTCATGGGGCATTGGAGCAGCCTCCTCACTGGGTGTGATGGGTGGTAGTGAGGTGGAGGGGGTACTAATTGATGTGTGATGGGATGATAAGGATGGTAAAGATGTTATTTTAGAAGGGGATGTCTTAAGAGTGGTTTGGATAGATGGTTCTTCACCTTGAGGCTGAACTAGCATTGTGTCAAACAATGGAGTAATCACCCCAGAATATCTCTTGGAGACTCTCTTCATGTTGCTGAACAGTTTGTGTGTAAAGGAAGGAGTAGGATAGGTTCTTGTATGGGGGAAAAGAAGTCTTTGGTGTTTGTTCAAAAAGATTTGTATGAATCGAGGATACATCAAAAACTTGTGTGTGCTATCCAAATTCTTTACCATGGCATCAAAAATGAATTTTGAAAAGTTAAAAGTCTTGTTTGTTGCCAGGCATATGATAGCAGTAGCTATGTTGCTACTAAACTACTCCCAAGCAGTCTTCTTAGGACTCAAGCAGTGAAGTATGGTATGAATGAAGAACTTCCACTGTGGGGAAAAGTATCCCTTTTAAAAAGTAAGACTATCAGAAGTAGTTACACACCTCATAAGAGCCAATTGCTTAAATATTTCTGCAGTGGGGAGAGAGGGAATGCCTTTAGAATCTTCAAGCTTGAGATGCCTTCTAATGGAGCCCTCTGAAACTGTTATCTTGACCTTTCTATCAATGGTTGCTGTAATACCCAATACTCCATCATCAATTGTGCATAAAGCAGCAGTTTGCCAAAATTGTTCAATAAGAGAAGTATAAATGGTTGGACTTGCAGTGAGGGCATAGTGGATGTGACTTGCAGAGAGAAAATCAATGATTTCATGAAACCCCTCACTTCATTCTGACTTCTCTAAGTATGCAACCATGTTGTGCTTATCGTAAAATTCTAAATTCGCCATTATATGAAGATAAAGTTAATTAAGGTTATGGGATATGATCATGGGAGAGAGTATAAGTGTTTGGTAGAGGTAATTGAGATATGAGAGAGTTTTTAAGGTTTTAAATTGCATCGACTGAATAAGATTTGTACTTATCTTGAAGAAATCTTATGTTTATATAGAAAGATCTTGAATTCTCCAATTAGTCAAACCTATAGACAAAGTAGTTGGCGAAAATTTCACAATGGCTATATTTAGAGAAGGCAATTCTGTTATGGCTCAAACAGTACTAACGGTCACCCAGCAGTACTAATATTAGCCTAGCAGTACTAACTCTAAGCCCAGCAGTACTAACATTGAGATACCAGTATTATCCTCAATTTCGTCCAAAGAGGATTTCCATCACCAAATATTGACTCTTACAATCTCTCTTTCTATTTTTATGCTCACACAATATCTCTAAATTCTTTTTGCTCACCAATTCACTCTTTCTGTTTTATCACATAACTCTCTTTTTGTTTTTCAGCTCACTTAATCTCTTTATTCTTTTTATCACCAATTTTTGTACAATTTGCCATCAATTCCAATAGTTTTAGACTGTCCTCCCCACATCCAAGTATGTTAACTCTTGAGAGATGTGGATTAATGAATTGATTAGATGTAGTCTCAAACCTAGTTTGAGCATCTACACCCCCTAATATGGTATCTTGGCACCTGGGACCACTACCCGAACTAGTTCCCTAAGGATTTGGCTCATTAAGTGTTGCCATGGATTAGGTCTTATTGATGTTACCACTGTCCTGCTCTGCTTCTAAGCTAAAAGCAGTAGTGGCAGCCCTTTCCATTATGTCACCTAACTCCTTATGGACCGCCTCATCACCAACCTTTACAGGGGGACTACTAGACTGAGGTATCTTGGTGTCCTGACCTGTTTTGACATGCCTAGATGTTTTTGATTCTTTTTAAACCACTTTTGATATACATGTCCTTTCATCCATGTTTGACTGCATATTGACATAAGTAGCCTCCCTTCAAACAATACTTCAGAGGTGAAGCATTCAACATTAGGTATTCAATATGCTTTACCTGCAAGTGTTAGTCCAAAACTAAGAATACACAATCCAAAGTATTTTCTTTTTGATAGTATTAATTATGACTAACAATTTTAACAAGTAGTCTTAAGTATAACTAGCGGTACTAATTATACATAGCAGTACTAATGGATACAACTAACAGTACTAATCTTTTACAAAACTTTACAAAGACATAAAGAGATTTAAACATTAAGGATTAAGCGTTCCAATACTTGAGACCAAGTACTGAAACCTTCCTGCATCAAAACCTTTTGTAAGAAGATCTGCAACATTATGATCAGTATGAATTTTAACCATTTGAATTAACTTTTTAGCATTGCAATCTCTTATAAAATGATGTCTAATCTCTATATGTTTTGTTTTAGAATGTTGAACAGGATTTTCAATAATGCAAATAGTATTGTTATTGTCAATATTAATGACAGTATTCATGAAATTATACCCATAATCCAGCAATTGATTTTGAATCCAGAGTACTTGTCCACAGCAACTAGCAGCAGCCACATATTCAGCTTTAGTTGTAGAGGTGGCAACCACAGTTTGCTTCTTACACTGCCATGATATCAACCTATTTCCTAAAAACTAACAACCTCCAGTTGTTGACTTCCTATCTTGAGTTGCTCCAGCATAGTCACTATCAGTATAAGCAACTAGTTCAAATGGAGAATCCTTAGAATACCAAAGGCCTAAAGTTGGTTTGCCTTTCAAATATCTAAAAATTCTCTTGACTGCTAAAAGATGGGATGTCTTTGGAGTAACTTGGAATCTGGCACATGCACGTACTACAAACATGATATCTGGTCTAGATGTTGTAAGATACATCAAAGACCCAATCATAGACCTATAGAGATGTACATCAACATCATCAGCATCTTCATCTTTGACTAAAGGCTTTTCTAAATCAACTGGAGTAGAAGCAGACTTCACATCTGTGTAGTTGAATTTCTTTAAAATCTCAGCTACATATTTATCCTGACTGATAAATATTCCATCTTCCTTCTGCTGTACTTGTAATCCTAGAAAGAAAGTAAGTTCTCCCATAGAACTCATCTGAAACTTATCCTTTATATGCTTCTCAAATCCAGTACACAGTTCCTTGTTTGTAGAGCCAAAGATAATGTCATCAACATAGACTTGTACAAGCAAAATATCTCCTTTTTGCTTCTTGATAAACAATGTCTGATCTATTTTCCCTCTTTTAAACCCATTGCCCAACAGATAGTTAGCCAAGGTTTCATACCATGCTCTTGGTGCTTGATGCAACCCATAAAGTGTCTTGACCACCTTGTAAACTTTGTCTAGATGGTCAGGATCTTTAAATCCTGGTGGTTGAGTAACATAAACCTCTTCCTTAATAGTTCCATATAAGAAAGCACTCTTCACATCCATTTGATATACCAAAAAACCCATAAAAGAAGCATAGGCCAAAACAATCTTATTGCCTCAATTCTTGCCACAGGAGCAAAAACTTCTTCATAGTCTATACCTTTTTCTTGTCTATGACCCTGTGCAACCAACCTTGCTTTATTCCTAATCACAATCCCCCTTTCATCTTTCTTGTTCCTGAAGACCCATTTTGTTCCAATGGCTCTCTTTCCAATAGGCAAATCCACAAGTATCCAAACATGTTGGAGTTTGAATTGCAGAAGTTCTTCCTGCATTGCTTCCACCCAAGATGAATCAGATAGAGCTTTAGCAATGCTTGTGGGTTCAATCTGTGATAAGAAACAAGCATATAAACAAGTATTCAAGGTATCATGTGTTTTATGTTCATATACAACACCGAGAAACCCTTGTTCAGAAGTAGGTTTTGTCATTCTTCTTGTCTGAACAGATGACTTCACATCACCAATCACATTTTTAATTGGGTGATCTTTATGAATTCTTGTATTGGGAGTGGTTGGAACTGTATAGGAATTTGTGATGTTCCCCAAATCAACTTCTGGCTCAACTTCATCACTGAAGAACTCAACATGAGTGGCTTCAAGTGTATGACTAGCAGTACTTACTGATGGATCAACAATATTAAGTTTAAAACTACTAGTATTAACTTCAGGACTGGTAGTATTAACATGTTGTCCAGCAGCATTAACTTCTTTAGGACTGCTATCATCATCAGACTTATCTTTTTCATCATTCTCATTATCTGGACCATATTCAACCTGCTTTTAATCATCAGCATCAGATTTTGGTTAACCATTATCAACATCCTTGGAAGGTGAATCAAAGTATGAAGCATCAATATTGACCGATTTCTTCTTTCTATGTAGATGTACCTGCATTAAGTTCTCCTTGTGTACCTGCAGATTCATTAGTGATTGTACCTGCAGCAACTGGTACATAATTCATAGATTGGGTTAGAGAATCAATATCAAACAGCCACTTTGCACCATTCCATTCTATCATAGGCTTTGTTAGCCTCAAAAATATTGAGTCGAACCAGAAGTTCGTTCATTAGGAATATTAGGTCTCGGTCATTTATATTAAATGTTGTAATAGGCTAGAACGGGAATCGGGCTCATTTAATCTAATATTGTACGCGTTATGGGCTAAAACCCAAGTAATCCCGAGCCTGGCCCATAGTAAGCCCATAGGCATGAAAGCCTCATGGTGTAAGTATAAATACCCCTCTCCAAGTGTGGAGAAGGTGTTGGTCTCATTTGTATTTTGTGCAAGTAAATCAACCATCTCATTTTCTCTCTACTTTCTCTCTCTAAAATTCTTATCATATCTCCTTTCTATTTTTCTTGTATCCAAATATGAAGTGAAGTGATTATTGGGTTCCGACATTTGGTATCAATCGCCACGGGGGTGATTTAGTTTTGGTTCGTGTGGTTTTTACATTTTTTTTGGTTCGAAAATTCTATAAAACTTACAAAAGTGAGTTTTGATCTTCCTAACTACTCAAGGTTTTATCTTGTTTAAAGTTTAGGATGTATTAAACTTTCATTTTTGTTGTTTTTATAAAATTCGGTTTGTTTTTTAGTGAAAAAAAAACTGTTCCGAGTTTGAAACAAAAAGTCATCGCAAAAATAGTACACCGAATTATTGGCAAAATAAACAAATCCGTATGAAGCAAAAAAACAAAGGCTTAGTAATTGGATTCAGAACCTTGGACTTACAAGAAGCTCTGTATTGCTTCCCTTTAAGACAAGCAACACAGGTTTGGTCATTTTCAAAACATTTTATAGGCAAACCTCTTAAGATTATCCTTAACAAGCTTATTTATGTTCTTAAAATTAATATGACCAAGCCTCCTATGCCATGCATTGATTCATCTGATGTAGCCTTTGCAACAAGACAAGTTAAACTTTCTTTAGGAATCAATGTTCTTTTAATATAAAACCTGTACGTGTTGTTCCTTTTCTAGGGAATTTTATTGAAGTATATGAGTTCATCAGGAAACTTAAATTAAGAGGTAAGGGACATAGACATTCAGTGTCAGTAAAAAGGACATAGTTCTTTTTGTCACACATCTTGAGACACTCTAAAAAGGTTGAAATTTAAACTCATTGACAAAGTATACATCTTAAAAATTCAAGGTATTAGTTTTAAGTGTCTCCTTTACTCAGAAATTCTAGCCACACATGTTGCTACTCCCCCATTTGTAACCAATTACCTCCATCATATTCCTTGAAATATGTACGGAGGATAAGCTATGTTCCAGTCATGTGCTTGTGCAATCCATGTCCAATAAATCATGTATCATCCGTTGTGGCTTGCCCTCACATAAAATAAGGTAATTATGTTTCTTCTTTAGGGACACAAGCATTAATGACTTGGGTTCTGCCTCGTGCATCATGTAGTTGTATTTCTTCAAGGTGATTGATGCACTATCAAGTTTGGTAGTTTTCAAACCAACATGCTGTGGCCTTTACATCATTTTCCTAATTAACCCTAACAGCATTAACAACTGCTGAATGTGGCCTAGCAGTATTAACTGCTTTTGGCCTAACTGTTTAATCATGCTTTTGCCTTGGCCTCGCAGCACAGATAATTTGTTTTGGTGTAAACTTTTTGTTAGATAATACTGTTTTGGATTGATATGGGGACTTCTTATGTTGATTGGTTGATTTTGATCTACGTTGGGCATTGGTTTTGCACTAAAAATTATAGATTTAGGATGAGCTAGTATTATCTGTCCTGGCAGTATTAAATGGGTTTTGGCCAGTTTTCAATTATAATGCTCCTTGAACCATGTTCCTTGAGTATTAGGGCGTGATCGGTTTGGTAGTATTAGTTGTAGTTAACCCTGTTTTATTTATGACACATATACATTCCTTTTCCTTTGTTTGTATTTTACATAAGCCTACACATGATCAAAACTCCCACAAATGAAGCAAGCTTTGTTATACATCAAAAAATCACTTCCTTGTTGAATGACTTCTGTCCATTCCAGTTTCCTTTGATTCCCCTAGGGACATTTATGTTCTAATACATCTCAGCATACCTAATGACTTTTTAACTCGGTTTTCATGATTTTTAGGGTTTGAGAAACTTTTTCATTTTTATCAACAAGAAAAACAGTTTCTTTTTAAACATTATGTAAAGGTCAACAAAGCTACTTGTGTCTTTTCGATACTTGTTCTTGTCCAAAGAGTCATCAGATTTTTCATTAGAATCATCTAATTTTGTATCGCAAACAATGTTAGACTCTAGCTTACTATTCTTAGAACCATAACTTTTAAATTCAGGGTCTTTGAATTCATCTATGATCCAGAATAAGACAATCAAGATTTTTAGGTTGATTATATATTAATGATATGTGGAGGAAACAACATTATACCCCAAACCATTTTTACTTTTGTCAGTTATCTGACTCCCTAACAACTTGTCTAGGCTCTTTGAGGCATTATTAAATTTCTCAATTTTAAATTCAATGCCTCTTTTTTCTTGCTTAACTTTTTCAAACTCCACTTTTAATGGCACATTTATATCATTGTTTTTGCAAGAAACTTCCCATCGTATAGATGTGCTAATTCCTTCACTAAAAATGACCTCATTCTTTCTATAGGTGATAAGTTGAAGCTTCTATAGTTGTAAATATACCTCTTTTGATATGTAGCTACTGCAAATTCTGTTTGATTAAGCTTAAAAATTAAATCATCACACTATTTCTTAAGAGTTTTATAGTTTTTCTGACAAGTTTTAGTTGAAGTTTTATCATGTATACATCAGAGTCTGAAAAACGCCATTAGAGACTTGTATTGTCTGATACATCGTTCTTCTGCCTTAGTCACTCTCAGTCAAAACTTACACCATATATAGCTATCATTGCCTTTAAAGATGTGTATTCATTGTTTACTTGTGTCCTAGTGTTGTCTTGATATTTGACTGACCATCTTTGTTCCTTGGTGCTCTACATTCCCTGGCAAAGTGTCATTCTTGTTGACAGTTGAAAAACTTACCATGGATTTATCATACCCAGCTGTATCATTGCCATTAATGAAAATTATCTTGTCTTGTGCCTGATAAGTACCTTTTTGCCTTCATACCTAGAGAGTGAGCTGCCAACTTCCAATCTATTGACTTCACAAATATTCCTTCATGAATTTGACTCTAAGTGCCTGCTATAGAGGAGATTAGATCCATTGGGATTCTCAAACATGATAGCATTCACGTATTTTTCACTGAAGTTAGCAAGTACTAACTTGAGGACAAGAAGTGTTAATATTAGGGCCAACGTACTAACGTTCTTATGCCAGGATTAGAAGTATTAACATCATTAGTACTGCTAGTGCTTGGAGTAGTCAAGAAGGCTAAGTTTTCAGCACCACTACTTGCACCAACAGATTTCTTTACATCTTGTTCAACAATTTTGAAGTTGATTGTACAATATAATCTATGCTCATTGTTTCATTAGCAGCCTTATTAAATCCAGAACTACAAACATGAGTATTCCACTCAGGAGGCAAGCTTCTCAGAAAAAATTTTGTATTTATGTATTCTTGAGTGATGACTACACTTAAATTGGCAAGCCTTCTAACAATCTAAATAGAGCATGTAAAGATAGAGTCAGAAGCTTTGTGTTGATGCACTAAAATTTTCATATTGTTGCTTCAACAGTGTCTTCTGTGTTTTCTTAGTGGCTTCATTACCTTCAAATCGTGTTTCGATAGCAGCAAACATTGTTTTAGCATCACTATATAGACTGAATTAGTATGTTGTTGTTATTTGGTATTTGCCATGAGTAGCCAAGCTTCTAGCCTTTCACATCCATTATCTCTTGTTGGTATTTTCTTCAGTAGTTATATGGTATACTGAAATATTTGTAACAGAAGTTACCCATTCTCTTATGCTGTTTGTGGTTCAGATACCCATGTGTTACCATTCGCTATGACACTCCCAAAGAGCATAGTTCTTGTTCCTGAAAGTATTGCTTGATTCTTATCACCCACATCTCATACTCACCAGGTTTGAGTATGGGTAGCTTAGTAGTAGTATTACTCTGTGCAGATTCAAATTCCATAACTTCTAGATCAAAGTTTCAGAACACAAGGCTCTGATACCACTTGTTGATCTCAACTAATTCTTGCTAACCTTGTTATTAAAGGTTAGTTGTATTGATTTAGATTCAAGACACACTATGCTAGAAACTTTGTTGTTTTACTAACGAGTATGCAGAATATACTCTTTAATTACATTAGATGATTATCTAGGGTGTAATAGAAAATGTAATGCAGTAGAATGAATGAATATTGAATATAACCAAATAAGCTTCAGTATTGTTATAATGAATAATTATGTGTACTTTTATAGTACTAGGTTACATACCTTGAAGCTATGAATGTCTCTATCGTTGATCTGTTTACAACCATATCTAGGATCTCCTTTTATACACCAAGGAGTCCTTTACAAGATAACTACAAATATTCTAAACTTCTATAAGATATCAACATATCTTCTAATTATAGAGGATATACATTGAATAAGTCCATACATATCACAAAACACGCTTTTATCTCTTTAACAGTTGTAATCTTCATGCAGCAGTACAAAATCCTCCAGCAGTATTAAGTTTAGTACTAGCAGTACTAACTGTCTTTTGGCAGTACTAACTGTCTTCTGGCAGTACTAACTGTCTTCTAGCAGTACTAACTGTCTTCTGAGTTTAATTCCAAACAAAACCCTAAACCTAATGGACCACAAGCCCACACTCGAGCTTGGGCCAATTACCTAGTCGCCTAACACTCCCCCGCAGTTTGAACGGAAGTCTTCCAGACGGCAAACTGAGATGAAACGGACAAGAATATGGACCAACACCAAGACTCTTGAAGATTTGTGCTCACAGCGGCTGGAGACGGCGTCACCAACTCTACACAACGTCGTCACAACCCATTTCGTGACAGCGTCACAACCTTTCATGACGTAGTCAGCTCGCACGACCCAGCCCAAGATCTAGAATATTCTCTTTGACGACGGCATCACGATTAAAACGCGATGCCATTGTAGTGATTTATCTATATATACAAATCCGTTTTTAGGGTTTTAAGTGTGTAACTTTAGAGTAAAAGAAAGTGACGAACCCTAGTTCGTTTAGAAGCTGTTAGGGACGATTTTAGGGCCTCAAAACCCTATTGTACTTCCTTCAATTCATGTTTTAATCAAGTAAGACTATCTTAATCATTCAATATGTCTTGTTGTGTGATTCTTATATGTTCTTGCTTTATCTTTAACATGCTTGGCTAAACTATAATTGTATGAAACCTAGAATGTGAATCTTAGTGGTGATGCTTCTTGTGATGAATATGCATGTTAGGTCTTAGAAAACTAGCTTTTGTCTGTATTGCTGTTGATATGTCTCAGGGAAAAACTTGTTTTGTTGAATGGATATTCTTCCGGTAACAGTCTTCATACTGCATTGCCCCTTAATATGGTTGATCCACTCTTAATATATTTAACATGCATTTAATATACTCTTGGGGGCCGGGTAATAGTCTTCATACTACCATACTTTGTGTTTTGCCTCAACAAAATATTAAATAGACGGCGGGTTCATGTAATTCGTTCATGACTTAGGAAATAGTTACATAGATCATCACAAGTATGACAAAGCAACAACACTAGGAGAAGCAATCAAGGGAGTAATACATGATTAAATGAAAACAATCTTTTATTATATTGTTATCACCAGTAGCTTAGTTTATATTTTGTTTATAAGAAAACAAAACCAAAAACCTCTCAACATACATTATATGCTTTCTTATAAAATTAAAACACAAAAAATATTCTTCTCTCAACCCCTTAGAATTTTGTAGACTGTGATCAGCCTTCATAACCTTTCCCCTAGAGACCGATAACAACCCCCCAAGTCTTGCCTTTACTTACTTACTACAAACGCGTTAGGTAAGTGCATGGGAGTGTAAACACTTCTTTTGTAGAAAGTCCCTGTACGACAACCGCATCAATTTTTTTGGCGCCATACATGGGGAATAGTTAGTTTTGTCATAGTTTAGCTTAGTTCTACTTGCTTGAATCCTTTCAAGTAAGATTTAATTTCCGCATATTAGCTTTCTCATAGTCTATCTTTTCTTCGTGTTATTTATTTCGTAACCCATTCTCGTCAACCACCATGGGAGACGAGAATCCTATCCGCACTCTAGGATGCTACTCAAAACCTAGCCACGAGGGTTATAGGAATACCATCGAGCTCCCCGTAAGGAATAACGTGATACCTCTTCGATCCGACACCATCTGGTTGGTGCAAAACGGATGCTCGTTCCACGGACTTTGGTTCGAGGATCCAAACTAACACCTCAAGGATTTATTAAAACTAATGGACTCACTTGACCTTGACGGTGAAAACAGAGAAAGAAGCGCTGTTACGTTTTTTCAATTTTTCTCTTTGCGTAAGCTAGCATTGGCTTAATACGGTTTTCTAGCAGGATCCATCACCACATGGGAGGATCTTACTACCCGATTCCTTGCTCAATTCTTTCCACCGGGAAGGACCGTAAAACTCCGCAATGATATCTTGATGTTCCAACAACATCATGGAGAATCTTTATCCGAAGCATGGACTCGTTTCAAGGACTTACTCCAAAAAGTCCCTCATCATGGCATAGACCTTTGGCTCCAAGTCCAAATTTTTTATGACCATGTCAATCCCGTCACAAGACGAACCATTAACCAATTCCGGTCATGAATGTTAGTGTATCGTGCTACGTGACGCGCGAAATACTGGCCCCTCGCGCTTCAGACACACTGTAAGTACAACGTTGCCCCCTTAGGAGCCCCCTTCTAGGTAACAGATGAGACCTCCCTGACAGTATGACGCATCCGTGGAACCTACAATATCTATAAGTGAAAGCGATCCGCTCTTGCGGATGTTCTATGCCACCCTCTCCCCCCCCCCCTCCCCCTACACCCACGCGCCCCGCAAACGGCCCAATCAAACTTTGCCTCAAGAAGCTCCGAGGACATCCGAGCTACCGCAGCTTCATCAAGCTTGAAAATTTAAGGTCTAACGCATTGATGGAAGCTTATATTGATCGACACAACCTAATTCAACGTGAACAAAATCACTTACACTCGTGTGATGATCTGCCAGTGGGTGTCCCTCGACACTCAGTATTGCATGGAAGATCCCGAACAAGCCTTTGTTGAATATGCATCCTCGCGTACCAATGAAGCAAGAGGTAAGTGGTATACTTTCAAGCCCGAGCAAAAAAATCTTGGTGACACCAACAATCCATCATGGAAAAGTCACCCAAACCTTAGCTGGAGACAACCTCAAAGTTCTCAAAATAATTTTTTAAACCCACCTAACCGGCTCCAACCTAACGGTTAAATCCCAAACCGTTCTTTCAACAACAATCCTCAAAGCTTTAGCAATCAATCAAACCTTGAAGGACAGACACCATTTTTTTTGGTATCTAATTTCATGGATCTCAGAAGATAGATTGTCCAAGTTTGAAGCCAATTTCAAACAACAACAACAAAGTGAGATGACCAACAAAATTGACACAGTGTTGAAAGTCGTCACCGACCAAATAGCGAGTACACTACCTAGAGACACGGTTAAGAACTCGAAACTGAGTACTTATCCAGTTTTGTCTACTCTGTTTACCCATATCTGAAGATCCGCATACTCAATCTCAAACCTACAGTTCGATCTACCCCCATCCTTCCAACTTCTTTACCCCCACCTCCATTCCCCCCAACTCCATGCTCTCATTCACCCTCCTCCCACCCCATCCCACTCATCCCCCCCCCCGTTCCTCCCTCAACAACTCCTCTCCCCGCTACCTCCCTCTCCACCACCCCACAGCCATACACCACACCACAACCCCCCTTCCCTACCCCCCCAAACCCCTCCTCTCTCTCCCTGCCCCCGCCCAACTCCCACGCATCCTCCACGAAACTCAGTATTGCATGGAAGATCCCGAACAAGCCTTTGTTGAATACGCATCCTCGCGCACCGATGAAGCGGGAGGTAAGTAGTATACTTTCAAGCCCGAGCAAAACAATCTTGGTGACACCTATAATCCATCATGGAGAAGTCACCCAAACCTTAGGCGGAGACAACCTCAAAATTCTTAAAATAATTTTTCAAACCCACCTAACCGGTTTTAATCCAACGGTTTAATCCCAAACCGTTCCTTCAACAACCGTCCTCCAAACTTTAACAATCAATCAAGTCTAGAAGGATTGGTATTCGACTTCATGGCATCTCAAGACACTAGACTATCCAAGTTTGAAGCCGATTTCAAACAACAGCAAAGCGAGATGACTAACAAAATTGACATAATATTGAAGGCCATCACCGATCGAATAGCGAACACACTACCTAGCGATACGGTTAAGAACCCGAAACTGAGTACTTATCCAGTTTTGTCTGCTCGTTCTTACCCAACTGAAGACCTGCAATGCTCAACTCAAACCAACAGTTCGATCAACGCCATCACAATCCATACCGAGCAAAAAAGCGCCTCTTATGATGACGGAAAATATCCACATCAACCCTCCTACACCACCCGATCCATCTGTTACATTCATCACCAAAAAGTCCTCAAATTCAATTCATTCTTCAAATCACTCGGATTAGTTCCCCCATCATCGAACACTGAACTCATTTGCTTCAAAGAGGAAGATGGCTACGTGATGTTTATTGAGATCGTCCCGAAGGATGATAATTCCCGCAAGGAGGAACCCGAAGCAGGAGAGCAAGAAGTGGAGTATTTTGACATATTCCCGACTAGGAGTGAACTCGTATATCACAAGTACCTTATGTATGGACCAATCCCCTTAATATTTCTGCGAAAACCCATCATTATAAAAGGATGCCCCTCGAACCTCAAGATACCATGCAACATTGGGCATGTGCATGTAGAAAAAGCCTATGTTGACCTTAACTCCCCTCTAAATATCATGACCCGAATTATGTATAATTGGATCATGAGGAGAAAACTCGACCCTAGGGAAAATGCGAATAGAGGAGTTAGCAATTTCATAGGAAGGATTAAAGGAATGCATGTATTTGTAGGAAACTTTACCTATATCGTGGACTTCATGATTATTGAGGACATTAGCTCAATTATAGACCCTAGGCTGTCACAAGTAGTGCTAGGGAAACCTTTTATGGAAATATCCAACATGACTCATGACCCACCCGAAGGAGTAGTCAGGTTCACCAACAGAAACAATGAAGTTGCCTATAAGATGCCTCATAAGATAGAACAATATGACTCATTGTCGAACCTAGAAAAAGAGCACACAAAATCGGGCTACCTTAGAAACGAGGAGGACAAGAGAAAAGGAGTAGAGTACGTGATCAGCAAGATATTAGGATTTTACACTAAAGCTTGGACCCGAATACCTAAGTGGAATGGACGATGAAGGAGAAGTCACGTTAGAACATGCTGCTAATATAGATGATGATAAGGAGGAGGAGGAGGAGGAGGAGGAGTCCTCAGATGATGACGAGGAGGAGGAGGAGCCCAAGCTCCTGTTGTTGCTTTATCAGCTGTT